>APFE030268244.1:33977-55053 GCA_000404065.3 Pinus taeda | reverse complement strand
ATATCCTTGTGGCTGTTGCATATATATCTCTTCCTCCAAATCCCCATGGAGAAAGGTTGTCTTTACATCTAACTGCTCGAGATGTAAATCTTCAGTAGCTATTAGACTTAGAATAGTTCTGATGAAGTCATTTTCACAATAGGAGAAAATATCTCATCAAAGTCTATACCATTTTTCCATGAAAACCCTTTCACCACAAGTTTAGCTTTATACCTTTTTCTACCTCCATCTTCTTCCTTCAACTTGTAAACCCATTTATTTTGCAATGTTGTTTTACCTGCAGGCAACTTGATTAAGTCCCAATTCTAGTTATGTGCTAAGGAGTCCATCTCTTCTTTCATGGCTTGCTCCCACTTCTTCTTTTTTTCTACATGCACTGCTTCTTCATAACATTCTGGTTCGCCAGAATCAGTCAATAATAAATAATATAATGAAGGACAGTATCGTTCAGGGGGCCTACTTATCCTGGTAGATCTTCTAACACCACTTTCAGGTGTTTTAAGTGCTTGTTGTTGTTGTGGTTATTGTTCTAGCTGTTGATCATTATGATTTTCAGGCACCACCATTTTTCCTGTTATATCGTCAGGCACTGTGTATTCTCTGTTTTCATTTTCCTGTTTCTTTTCCTACAACTGATTCTTATACAAGACCTTTTAATTGAATATTACATCTCTACTCCTAATGATTTTGTGATTTTCATAATCATATAAGCGATAACCAAAATCATTAACACCATATCCAATAAAGGTACATTTCTTTGATTTTGCCTCAAGCTTTGTTCTATTTTCTTTGTTAATGTGGGCAAAGGCTTCACAACCAAAAGTTTTTAAAAATTAGTAATTTACCTTTTTACTTGTCCATGCCTCCTCTAGAATACCACCATCCAAGGAACTTGAAGGCCCTCTGTTTATTAGATAAACAACAGTATCGACAACATCTGCCCAAAATTGTAAAGGAAATCCTGCATGCAATCTCATGCACCTTGCACGCTCCATGATTGTCCTGTTGATCCCTTCTGACACACCATTTTCTTGTGGTGTTCCTGGAAGTGTCTTCTCTCTGCGAATTCCATTCTCTGAACAGTACCTATCAAACTCTTTGCTCCAATATTCACCTCCATTATCTGATTTGAGACACTTCAACCTTTTTCCTGTCTCATTTTCAACCAAACCTTTCCATTTCTTGAAAGTGTCAAATACATCAGATTTATTTCGAATACAATAAATCCAGGGTTTCTGGTTGCATCATCAATAAAAGTAACATAATAATGAGAGCCACCAAGAGATGATACCTTAGCAAGTCCCCATACATCTGTATGCACAAGCTCTAATTTTTCACTCTTCTTTTCTTTCCCAACTCTAAGGAATCTGACTCTCTTCTGTTTTCCATAACCACAATTCTCACAGAATTTTAAATCAACATACTCCAACCTGGCAACAAATTTCTTGAGTGAAGAATCTACATCTCCTTCTCACTCATTTACCCGAGCCTATGATGCCAAAAAGCCATATCTTCTCCTATAGAGGTTAAAGCATTAACAAAATTAGAAATACCATTGCATAAGTAAAATGTACAAACCTTTTCTCCTTTCGCTATTACCAAGGATCCTTTAGTGACGTTCTAGGTTTTTATCTATGAAAGTACTTACCCAACCTTCACCTCCCAACTGCCCTGTTGAAATCAAATTTTTCTTTAGATCTGGAACATGCCTTACCTCCTTCAATAGCCATTGATTTCCATTCTGTTGTTTTATGAAAACTACACCCATTCCAACGACTTTACAAGGTTTATCATCACCCAACCGAACTTGTCCAGAATCGCCTTGAACATAATCATGAAAATGTTTCATATCAATTGTGGCATGGAATGAGGCCCCTGAATCTACCACCCAGGCATCAATCATATTTTCTAATGAAAGAATCAAAGAATCTTGCAACACACCACCTGTTACATTTGCTTCATGATTGTTTTCTTGCTGCGCGTCTCCTTCTTTTCCCTTCTGAGACTTGCAGTATTTCTTCACGTGTCCTTTCTTCCTACATTTCTAGCACACTACCCCTGATCTAGACTTGTATCTAACTTTTCTTGACTTATTGTGATATCCAGGTCTCTGCAGTCAAAGAATTACCTGATGTCTCACCAGAGCTTTTCCGTCGCATTTCCTCACTCAAGATTGCACTGACAACATCATCAAACTTTAAAGTACTAGATCCAAAGACAGAGTTACTAGTGGCCATAACTAAACCATTCCAACTTTCTGGCAATGACCACAGAAATAACAAAGCCCTAACTTCATCATCAAAATTTACCCCTACAGAACTTAACTGACTTGTAGCTATATTAAAATAATTTAAATGGTCTACAACAGATCCACCTTCTGACATCTTCATATTAAATAAACGCTTCATAAGAAATGCCTTATTTGAGGCCGAGGGTTTTTCATATAGTTTAGCCAATGCCGACATTAAACCCTCTATTGTTGTTTCCTTTGAAATGTTAAATGCTACCAACGCCGCTAAGCATAGTCATATTGTTCCAAGTGCCTTTTTGTTGAGAATATCCCATTTTGTGTCTGTCATACTTGTCGTCTTCTTTGTCTTTCCACTCAATGGTAGGTACAGATCTCCCTGATATAGATAATCTTCCATCTTCATTTGCCATAGCTGGTAGTTTTGGCTGTTTAATTTTTCGGCCCTAAACCTACCATCTTCTGCCATTACTCCCACTCGAACCAAGAACCCTTCTCTCCTGTGAGTCTATCAGCCAAATAGACCTTCGACTTTGATACCATTTGTTAGAAAATTATATATTACAGAACAATGGAACACATAAAATATTGCATAAATATAAACACAGAAAACGCATAAAACAAGAGAGACACAGATATACATGGTTCACCCAGTTTGGGCTATATCCACGTAGAAACAACCAGTCCTTCTTTGCTATATTATCCAGCAAACTGAAGAGATACAACCTACATAAAATTCATTGTAACACCCTCTTTGTTCTCAATCTCCTATCTCTTCCTCACTCAGAATACAAATATGTAGAGAAGCAATACAATTCCATCATATATAGTGAGGGGTTGCCTTCTATGGAAAAAAACCCTAACTTAAACATAACTTCCACTGTTAGATCATCTACCTAATGAACGACCCAGATTGACTAGAAATTACTATACTTTTACAAGGAAATTTTACATCTATTATTTAGCTTTGGGGGCACTGCCTCTGAACCCCCCAGCTGGGAGGGATTAACCCCCCTAGACCCCCACGAGGGAGACAAGTCTAGCCCACGTGGAGGGGTGTATAGTCTTCTTGGGGTATATATTCGGCTGAAACCTTTGAATACAAAAGATAATCAGGCTCCACACCCAACATGTCCCACCATTTGGTCAAATATTTATCAATACCCTTATGTGATTCCAAAATTAGAAGGCACTAGTTGATGAGGATCAGTGTGGTGTTAAGACTCTGGACCTTGTTTAAGCCCTACAACACTTCCTAATTCAAGGATCACAATTCCTTCCTTTGATATTGGTGTTGCAGGAGGATCTTGTTCAGAAGGTTGGCAATTTGGATTAATAATTTCACCTCCTCATTCTCTCAAGTCATAGGAGTACCCCTCACTCTTACTATGAATTTCAAGATGCCTAATTGATGAGTATTAGAAACTCTATTCCTCGTTTGCTTCCAATTTGAAATTTTATCGTGAATCTCAACTTCCACTATATCGAAGGATTCTACCACAAGAGTGATAGTAAAACTAGATCCTTTTATGGATACTGGTCGGGTTCCTACTAAAGCTTGAGATTTTATTTTCCACATGATGTTGTATATAAAGGTCAATGCGTCAAGTCTAACTTAGCCTTGGTTTTTGTTAGTCATGCATACTATATGACATGAAACTACCAGCTAAGGGTAGACTCTGCCACAATTTTATTGAAGGTGTGTTCATAGGTTCTTACCTTCCCTCTTTAATATCCAATGACAGAGTGTGGTATGAATCTACAAGAAGTCATTAGTATGTTAGTAATATTTTGAAAACCTCCCTAGAAATGACGCCAAAATGTTGAGACTCTTAATTTATTAAAATGGGCAATTAATCATCTAAAAATTAACTTGTCAACCTAAGGATCATATTTTTATTTCAAGGCATTTGACAAAATATATGCAGAGAACCACCACAAACTAATGTTGGTGCTACATGAAATATTATAAGATCTCAGTCTTTCCTGTAAAAGTAAATTGATCTGTTCTAGAAATAGAGGAAAACAATCAATATGGAAATAAGCTCTATATCTAAACCAAATCAAATCCTCGCTTGTAAGAATGGAATTAAAATGTGAAACTAATAAATTATATTTCTCTAAGTAAAGGATCAATTAATGAACATCACATGAAACCTCAAGCATATGCTTTTGACTATTTAATTTTCATGCAATAAACCAACAACTATTTAAGTAAAAAGAATGTTTCAATGAAGAACAATAAAATACCAAGGAAACAACAAACACTTATTCAGGAAACAACAATTAAGAAAAATGTGGTATTTAATCCTATCATTACTAAAAATATAAATGAAACTCTTTAATAACTATTCATTACTCATGTAAAGAAACAATAAATGATCAGGAAAGAACAACACATAACTAAACAAATTTACATTACAAATATAAGACAACTCTTCATCCAAGGAGTGGAACCAAACTTCCTAGGAATCATATTGTTGTTAAAGGAAACTCAAATCAAGATATAATATATGAAAGTTGAAATTAACTAGTAAATCTTTCCATTGAGATCCTTCAAAAATTAGATACAATCATAACTTAGTTTACAATTATTCTACAATTGTTCATCATTTTCCTAGATGTGACTTCCTCTACTTTTATATTACAAAAATAGTTACAATAGAAGTTCCATGAGATAAGAAACATCTTGAGAATCAAATGCTTTCATGATATTCTTCCTAAGTTAGGACGCGTCTTCTATCCTCGACAGAGAAACTAAAAGTTTTGTATCTACAACTAACTTCTTATTTTAGGAACAACTCCACATGGATCGACCAAGAATCAACCTAGGTGCAACTATCCTGTATTCACCTTCAAAATCCCTATTTATAGCATGATCTTATCCAACAAATATTTTTCTCAATTATAATTAAAAAACCTTTCTCATATCATTAAAGCAAAATTACATGAATAAATATACTTTTCCAAGCTCTTGTTGACAGTACTAAATGTCGCCAACATTGTAAGGGGATCTCCACGATGTGAAGTCCCAATTAGACATGACACCATTTGGTGTATGAGTCCCATCTGATGATATAGTTTGGCCACCATTGAAATGGTTTTCTAGGATATGCCTTGGTTACAATTGGACATAAGAGAATAAAATGCCTTTGGGTCAACAAGAATGTGAACTTTGTGAGACACTCAATGTAACTTGTATGAGGGAGGCTTGCATGGATGGTGAGGGAAATAAACCATCTGTTATAAATGTAATAGTATTATCCTAAAGGGGGACCCAAGGATAGAGAGAAATACTTGTGGATTACCTGCATTTTAGTCCACATAATAAAAAATAATCGTTAAACCATAACAACATTCATTCAATAACAACCATCACAAAGCAATGAATTAGTTCATTAACCTAGTATGTAAATAAAGAAGCATATACCATAAACATAACCAGAATAGTCCAACTACATATACGATACATGTATGAAGGAATGTCAGCTCATGGAGCCTTTGATTATAAGCGTAAGATCCCAAGTACATTGTTACAATAAAGAAACACTATATCCAACAATGGAACAAAAATCCATGACTTGCTTATCCAAAGAATAATTTATCTAATATGTAGTACAAGAAAATCCAAGGCTAAGCCTCCCAAAAAGCATTTTTCTTGAGTTATGAGGAGGTATTTATAACAAACCCACTGACCTTTGAGATTCCCAGGACTCTTTAACTTATATGATTGTTCACATTCTAGCATGACTCATTACATTCCAATGTGTGGATTTTAATATTCCACAGGTGTCCCTTAGACTTCGTTATATCACATTTATTACATAATAAAATTTTCAAATGAGATGATACCTAACAAGACAAAACTTCTAAAAGGAAAAAGAATCATCAAATGGGTAAGCCATTTCTTCTTCATGGAGTTGATTTGCGATGTAACTGTGCCATGATTTGAACTCCTTTGCGATGTCTTTGATTTGATCTTGGATGACCCTTTTGTAGCACATCATCACCTCCAATGCCTCCGACAATATGTTCTTGGAGCTTGACTACACATTATTCCACTTCCAGGAAAGATTCATGTGTGCTTTCACTATTGAAAAGGCATATTATTGTATAATTTCTTTGGTTACCTCCCAGCCTTCTCGTTCCATTGCTTGCTTTATTTGTTAAATGTATTCCATGATTTCCTGGAAGATGATATTCCTTCCCTTGATTTACTCAAGAGATCGGATTGTAGATATCCCATGTTTTTTGTAAGAGATTAAAACCCATTATGAATTCAGTATTAGGAAACCATATTGTTAACCAACTCTGCCTACAAATGTGAGTAATTCTATAGGTGGAGTCTCAACTGAACTATGTCTATTTCTATGGAGACTACAGTTGTGGTGAAGAATCTAGATATTTTTCAGTCGACTACTGCATCTCATCGACTTATCTGTTTGCTATCTTCAAGAGTCTTACCACTTCCTATGGATTCTTGTTAATTCTTATGAGAGGAGACACGACCTATTGTATCAGTATCATTTCATCATATATTCATGCCATAGTATCCTCTATTGGTCCTTGATCTTATTGCATGAATGAATTCCATTCTACAGTGTTGAATTTATGTGATGACAGTCATTATTTCTCTACTGTGACATGTTCTTCATGTTACCTCACCACAACAAGTTCTCTTCTCAACATAGAACTCTCATTTAACGAGTACGATTATTTTTCCTAATTTTTTTAGTGAATGCAACATTTTACTCCATGACTACCCTTGGATTTCTTCTACTGTTATAGGTTATCACCTTCTCTATGAAGACTAAGACTAGATTCTCAGGATCCTGTGGGAAGTATCTATGTCTTTGTTACACCATCCTCTTCTTTAGTTGATCAAACATTACATTGCACGAATCAATCTGCCGATGGAGGTGTAATCCCCATCTCTCCAAATAGAATATGACCACCTATGAGGGGATGTTCCTTTGGGGTACCTAGCTCATCATCCATGGGTTTGATGTTGTATTATTCCTCAAAATATTCCTCTTGCAACTCTTGAGTCAATTTATTTTCTTCCTCTCTTTTTGGTGCTTCCTCCTCCTAGGAATACCTCTGCTACTCTTCTTCTATATGTCTCCTCTCTTCTTCTTTTGTCTGTTACTTCTCAATCCATTCATCATTTTTCTTGCTCTCTTCTCTTGTTATTAGTCTTCTTCTTCTCCTTATTTCCTCTCCATATATTTTTAAGTGCCTCTTGTGTTTAAAGGATTGACCTTCCATTTCCCGTTGCTCTCACAAGATGAATAACTGATCCCTTTCCTGGGATCCATATTCTTTAATTGAGATGTTATTTCCTCCTTCTCCTCCTCCTGCTCCCACAAGTCTCGAGATAGTGGATCATGGGGTGAACTAGTATTCATGGTTTGATGTGTCTTCATTATATCCTTGTACCAGTTATTTTATCCTCTCGTATTTAGCTTTATGCAATGATGAATACTCCATGTTATGATCAATCCTTTGACAATGTTTCCTAATGATCCGTATGGGATCATATGCTTGGAAATATTTGGTGGAAAAGTGTAGGTGATCCATATCTTTTATCTTAATTGTCATTTCCTTGTGAATATTTAGTTCATACAATCTGATCCTCAATGGAAAGATACGCCAAGGGGGTTTCTTCCTCCTATGGACAATTCCTGATAGTCCCTTGTCTAGCTAATTTTATACTTCTTGCATGACCACTTTGTTGGTCACATATTGTGGCATAATATGAGGGGTTGTTTGAAATCTAAAGCATCTGATGTATGTGTCCTCAATGGTTGCAAACCAATTCGTAATATATTGAAGTGACTCCTTCACTTTATCATCCATGCATGGTGGATCGGTCTCAAATATCATATGAAATATGGTTGCAAAGAATTTTAAAGCCAATATGTCATATGAACCTCTGAGGCTTCCTTCTCATAACATACTACAATGGAAATACATTGGGAAATTCTCTTCAAGAGTCCAATTCCAATATGGTTTTTGGAATGCATGTTGTGCACAAATCGCATCTAGGATAACTGAAGATGTGTAAAATTTTGGTGCTTAGTTCACCTATAAATATGCTTTGCCTTGCCCCACCTGATGGTGCAATTCATATGATAATATATCTGCCCAATTGAAAAATTTACCACGTGCCACCACTAGATTTAGTGTATATATCCAATTCTCTTGGAACAAATCAATGTTCTTATGCATAAACATCCGACAATATGCAGCCATCAAGTACTGATATACATATATGAGAATCTTTGCCGGATATACTGCAGACTGTAGATGAGCAATGGCGAAACTTGGTAGGCTCTTGACACCATGATTCTATGACATCGCTTGTGTTGAGGTTAGCCCATCTCATGTAGAAGTTATCATTTTCATATTCATTGGGCTTTAGCATCTTATAGTATGTTTGTATATCTTCACCATAATAGGTGGCAATATAACTTCCACTCTCACTGCGAAGCACAGGATGAGAGTCATCCATGTGTCTGATGATCCTTTCAATAGCATCTGCACATGGCATGACCGAATAGCTACATGTAATCTTGTGCATCTTGGACTTCTTAATGTTGATGCATGCATACACATCTTCTAAGTCCCCAAGAAACTTCTCTTGCATGAATGTGTCATAGATATTTCTCCATGTGACGTTTGTAGTTTTGTCATTAAAACACTGAGTGTGTACATATATAGGAATATTGGGTTTTGCAATTTTCATAGGCTCATTAGTGATTGATTTTAAAAGTTCCTTAGAGTCTACTTAATGAAGCAAAATGTCTCCAAAAACTGATGATAGAATGGAAACACTTGTAGCACAAGCACTTGTTTGTGGAATCACACTCATAATGACAATATCATCTTAAAACAACTAACTATGAAACAGTAATTATGACCAATGTTTAAAGAGCCATCATAGACGATAGATAATGAAAAAATATTAATGAAAACATAAAATAGCTTTCATGCAAGAAAAAATATGCATGAAAAATGGGAGGGCACACTTTCAAAGCACAAAGAGAACATGCATGGTCAATATGGGCTTCATCATGTCCTCATGCGCTCAATAAAGAGGTAAAAATAAAATAGGATGCATTGTTGCACCTTGAAGGGTCAAAGGGGTAGGAGAAAGGGCCTTCAGGTCTTCCCTATCTGCCCATGCACTCATGGAGACAAGGAGAGTGCATTGTGACACTCTGAAGTGATGAAGGATGAAGGAAACAAATCTTAGGGCCTTCAATGTGCACGTATGTTCTAAAGGAAAATGAGGGTGCATTGTAGCACTTCGAAGGGTTGAACGGAATGGATTAATGCATTTTTTATGCACTCGTGTGCTCTAAGTCAAAGAGGGAACACTGTAGCACTCTAAAGGGTTGAAGGGAAAGGCTTCATGCCTTCATTATTTGCCCATGTGCACAGGAATAAGACTTGGTCACATAGGGAAACATTTTCAAGGTTGAAGGAGCTTTGAGCTCATAAAGTCCACTATGCCATCAAAGAGCTCAGAAATAGGTTCAAGCAATAGTATTTGATGCTAATATGAGGAGGAGAATGATTTGTGAGGATTTATAATTGTTTCCTTATGCATGATAGAAGATGAATGGTTTCAAGAATGTGAACATTCTCTTGCATGCGATAGTGGATTAACACTTGAAAGAAGAAGATTGAATAAGAATGCCAACAAACAAAGTACAAAAGAAGTGATTGATAACAAGAAAATAAATATTTTGCAGTGAAATGATGAAAGCAATGAAAATATTGAGCATGTAAACTTACTTGTTGCACTAGTTGATGAAGATATTCTTGATTTCCTAGTTATGAACTCAAGTCAGATGAAATGATTATATAAATAATGATTAGTTGAGTTTATTTGAAGAAAATATCATGAAAATTTGATCCATGCATGAGTGCCACTTCTCGTTGCATGAAAGGGTTAGTTAAGTGGAGTTAAATGGATCATATTTTCTAGGAGTGCGTCGTCATGCAAAAAACTGGCTCATGCATGCAACTAAACAGGGTGCATGTATTTTACATGAAGGAGTGCACCCAGGCAGGGCCCACTTGCTCAACTTAAATGAATGCACTCAAGTAAGGTGCACTTCTTCAGCCCAAAGGAGTGTACTCACCTCAAGAGTATGCATTCATTAACTGAAAGTGTGATTTTGGCCTTTATGAGTTATTTTCTTGCATTTTTCTTTCCCTTTTATGATTTTGTATCATCTTTTAGTGTGTGCATGGAAATAAGGCAAGTTTCTAACTCAAGAAAGATTGTGAGTTCACCTAACCATAAACTTACTAACTCAAATGCTTCTTATGGTTAAGTGATGACACTTGAGACACATTGACATAGGAGGATGCAGAACTAGGAGAAAACCCATAAATAACAAATCAAATCACATGACATCATTAGGGGGCTTGAAACAATAGTTAGCGTAGGCTCAAAAATCGACACAGTAAAAAATTTTGGACTGTCGTTGTCATAGCGACAACATTTGTGACACACTGAGAGAACCCTAGCTTCTCTCAAATGGTTTCATTGTAGGCACAAAGTCTCATTCCTCCAGGAATTATTGATTCAACCAATGAGTCATCTTCAGCTCCCCACTCTACCTAGTTAAAGATATAGTCTTCCATGTTCCATTAGTCAGGGTAACATAACATATATAATAAGCCACATCAATATCTTATCGATGTAAGGGTAATATAGTATGGTGAAATAAAAACAATCAAAGTGTAATTTTAACATATTTGGTGTTGCTCCACTACTAGCAAGCCCAAAAAGTATGTCGATAGAGTCACTTCAAGAACACAAATGTTGCTTCACTACCAGTTTTCCTGGATAATACCTTGGCGGAGTCGCTTGCTTCACCTCCCTGCATAGGAAGCCTTTCTCTTTTTTTTGCCCTTTTATTTTTTTCTTTTAATTTCATAAGACTGTGCATAGGCACTTATTATTTTGAATGGGAGAAAGAGGGATCCTAACCTATTGAGAGAAAAAGAGTTTGTTCCTTCAGAGACAGGTTTTAGACCTCTGATGCTTTAATCACTAAAAAAGTATCCCTTATCTTGTTCTACACATATAGATATGTAAGAACATACCATTCATAGCAGGATTGCGTTTAGGAATGGGTATCCTAAATAGATACGGGTTTCATGATTTTATTATAGCCTCTGAGTTAAATGATTGTATTTTCGATCGAAAATCATTGACTTGAAATTTATAAACCAAATCAAGGAAAAGGGTAATAGATAAGCTAAGGGATGCGTGTTGCTATAACTTGTCTTCCACAAATATTGTCCATTAATCATCTCAAAGCTCAAAACCAACTTATTCAAGGACAAATAAAACCGAAAGAATATAATTGCATCATGAAAAATAGAATAAAAATGCAGTGCATCTAACTACATGCGACCTAACCTAGCCTAAAATAAATAATTCAAGGTGCGATCATGTAAAGTGGAACTTCCATGTAACCATAGAATCTACTCAAGACCTTTAGACAAAAGGATATGATTGTGAAAAGTGAAAACAAAAAGAATTGCAGTGAACAAGATAAACTATGAAAGCATCTCATTGACTAAAAGAAATAGGAAGTTCAACCACAATGGTGTATTACACTCGACTTCTCTAACAAATGGGGAACTTCACAACAACAATAATCACTAGGCCTATGACCATATATGACTCAGTGGAGTACATGCAAGCACATGACATGAAACATGGGCCCATACTTGCAATATTCTTCTAATGAATCTACAATAGGACCATGGAAACAACCTTTAGGGAAAGACATACAAGAAAGGCCACACAAGGACAAATCCATGTCATAGAACATGTCATCGGGTTGACCAAAATCTAAGTTGTCATGCATGTAAGATTATTTGATGGATGATTTAATATATTTGATAATATTCTTCTTTGTTCCTACATTACATATTAGGGATTTTGTTGAAGTGGGATGAAGAGGTGGAACTTCAATGGTCAAATTAAATGGTAACATTATGACAAAGATTGTCTCACGGTCCAACGTCACATTTTGACAACCATGGTTAAGCATGATCAGACATGGTCTAACGCTGCATCTCAAAAAAGATTATCTCACTATGGAAATCAACCACGGTCAACCATGTTTCAATGTCACATTGCGACAAATATTCTCTCAATATGAAAAACAATCATGGTCACCCATGGTCCAACGTTTCATTGTGACAAAGATTGTCTCAATATGAAAATCAACCATAGTCAACCATGTTTGTTTTAGGGTTTATAATATTTATCTTAGGGTTTATATACTTTAGGTTTGCAATACTAATACTTAGGTTTATATATTATTCTCTTTGGTTTCTAGTAATCCTTTGGGTTTATTGGTGCCTTGGGTTTATAATAACAATCTCTTGAGTCTAGTAATCTAAGGGTTCATATTCCTAGGGTATAACATTATTGATAGAGTTTATAATATTAATCCTAGGGTTTAATATAAATCCAGTTATTTTAAAATACATTGGGTTTATCCCAAAAGTTTATAATATTAATCTCTTAGGTTCTCAATATTAATCCCCTAAGTTCTTAATATTAATCTCTTGGGTTTATAATAGTAATCCTTTATGTTTAATATTATTTCATAAATTTTATAATAGCTTGAGTTTACAATATTAATAATGTTCGTTAATAATATTATTATAATATAAAATTATTATTATCAATTATCATTATAATATATTATTATTATTAGTAATTATATTTATATATTTATTGATATCCATATTAATATTATATCATTCATATAGTTGTCCTAATTTCATATTAATATTCTAGAGCATCTTTATTTGGTCTATCTTTTAAGAACACAAGTAGACATGATCACACATATATTTTAACTAGGTTGGAGAACTGAGAAGTCAACAAGCTATTCCTAGGAATCAACGAATACCATCACATCCCCAAAAAATCCCTCAGAAGCTACTGTGGATCTTTTTGCAAGCTACAAGACTATTTTGGTCTTCCTTAATGATCCTTGGAGATTTAGTTTAAGAATGGTATCCTTAGTCATCACATTGATGACAACCCCAAGATCAATCAAGGTATCAGGGACAATGATGCCATCAATGTGAACATCTACCATAGGACATCTAGGGTCTAGATACTTGGGGAAAATCACTCTCCCCAACATTAAGTTAGACAGTTGTCCAATGACATTAATGGTAGGGGTGTCTTTATTTCTCCTCCTAGGATGTTTGAAGAATTTATCCTTGATTAACTTGTTGTAGATAGGGATGCCCTTGATAGTCTAGAGGAGTGGGATTTTAACACACATGTTTTTCAATTCACCGAGAAGTTTATTTTCTTCTAGTGTGTGTTGGCTAAGATGGATTAGTCTCTTAGGAAAAGGAGGTGGACTAGCTTCAGGAACACTCTCTTCCTTTTCCTCTTCAAGCTTCTCAAGTGGAGATGGAAATTAGTTATCTGGGAGCACTCTTCTAGACCTGATGTTGATTTCTTGAATTCCCATAGCACAAGAAAGGTAGGATGTCTCTCTGTTATAGACCTGTTGTGTTTGCTTGTTTTTCTAGTTTGGATATGGCTGAGTAGGCACATAAGGTTTCTTCGGTCGAGTAGGCTAAAGGAGTTGTGGTTGAGTTGGGGGTGCAGGCAGTAAGGCTAGAGATTGGTTGAATGGGCCCCCCCACCCCTATGATGGGCTGTTTCACTGAGGTTGTGGGGGAGCATATGGCTGAAATGATTGATTGGAAGGTTGGGAATGGTATTGAGGTGCATAAGACCAGGGAGAAGGTGTGGACCATGAAGGATGAGTACGAGGACACCAAGTGCAAATGGATGCATTCTACTTGGGGTTGTAATATGAATAGGATGCCCCTTGCATGCCTTGCTGGTATGGTCTAGGTCCTTGAGGCTTCCTTTGGTTGATACAACAGAGATTTTCAATCACACCTTCAGTGGATTGATACACAACTTTCAATCTAGTAAGAGAAGGGCACTTGTCTGCAGAGTGGTTTTCCTCACAGGCCGAGTTGATCTCTATAATATTCAATGGACATTCATTCTTGGGGTGCCTTCTTGTGCATCTAGGGAAAAATACAACTAAGGCTCTCTCTGCTTCCTCCCGCTTCCTCTTGATTTTCATGGTGTCCATTTTTAAGGAAAGGGTAAGCAAATTTTTTCTCTTAAAGTCCTCCAACATGTTCCCAATTCCAGTTTTGATGGTTGTGTTGGAGGATGATGAATTGGCCAAAGCTTGACAAGCCCTACCCTTCTTTCTAGCTACCCTAGAATTACTTTTTAAAACTGTCTTGATATCATCATAAGATAGCTGATAGATGTCCCCTCCAGACAACATGTTTAGAGTTTCTAGCATATCTTCTATGATCCCTCCAAGGCGGACTAACTTGAGTGATTCAGGATCAAGGGTGCATCTGGCCCTTTTGTAGTTGAGTTGGAACCTTTCCTCATAATCTTCCAAGGATTCATCATGTCCCAAGGTCATTCTAAAGATTTCTTATTTTGTATCCTTGAACCTATAGTAGTCCCTATACTTGTCATTGAAGGATTGGTGCATCTCAACCTAGGTAGTGATATTGTATCAGGGTCTTTTGAATTTAAGCCATGGAAGTGAGGAAAAGCAAAAGCGCTTATATTTTTCATCCTAGCATCACCCTTGCTTTCTCTAATGGGAAAAGAACCTTCATTTCTATTTTTATCCATGTTGTAAGTATGTGGGAGTGTTTCTTCTTATTCTTCCCCAATAGGCTCTTCAGAGATATTTGGTTATTGCCCTAATGGGTCCTCCACTCCCCTATAGTCAGAGAGGGAAGCTGATAGCCATCTAAGAAGAGGGAAGGTTGGATGTATCATGGCGTGGAGGTATTTGGAAATTTTTTTTCCTAAATTTTATCTACTCCTACAAGGGATGAAAGAAATTGTCACTCTCTTTTTTTAGGTTTTCAGAACTACTTACAAAATAGAAAGAAAGCAGAAATTGTAACTATCTATTGAATAAAAAACTAAAAGAAAGAAACAATTGCAACTATTTACTGAATGCAAAACAAAAAGAAAGAAGAAATTGCAACTATTTACTAAATCTCAAATAGACAGAAAAGAAAAATTTACATCTACCTAAAAACCTCCCTGTTAACTGCGCCAAAAAGTGATGAGCCCTAGTTAATTATTATTAATAATTTGTTATTATAATAATAATTTATTATTATTATAATGAATAAATAAGTAATTATTATTAAATAACTATTAAATTATTATTAATAAGTAATTATTATCATTATTTGAGTTCATTAAAAATTTAGGTTTTTAGTCGACTCTTTTCAATAATATTTTTCTTTTTCGTATTTATTCATTTTTCCTTTTGGCCATTTGACTCTTCTTCCATTCATTATTTTTCCTGAAGATGGATCCTCGTTGGGATTTGAAACGTCCACAAAACTCAAAATACACTATGGAGAATCTGAATCATCTTTTTATAAACAAAGACAACAGAAATTTGAAATCAAACTTTACTTTATCAACCCGGGGTTTCATACAAACCTAGAAGTGACAGTACTATATGCACAGTAGATACAATAATCTACTCTTTTCATATTTCAAATGGGGTGATAGACTACCAGGGTTTTCAAACCAGTCTTCTATTGACTAGAAGGACTCTGACTATTGTCAGTGAATGTACAGCTAATCAAGAAAGTAAATGCCTGCCTATTTAGGAAATAAATGTTACTGAAGGGAAGGTGCTATGAAATGTGATGAAATCATCTTGATAGGAAATGACATAAACTACCTAAAAAAGATAACTAATCTAACCTTGCACTTTATCATCTAGTTATTTGGAATAACTAGACATGGAAAGTTATTATATCACTTTATGACTTATATATGCATGCACTAACTATCTCATGTTGAAAATGTAGAAACAAAGTCTTTTGATTTTTGATTTAGAAATGTAAATGCTAAGTTAAACAATCTTATATTTTCAGGGGGGAAAGGCATAGAAGTGCTGGTCTAGAATGGCATTAAGACGCATGGAAGTCAAGTGGGGGACCTACCCTATGCTTAGACTATCATTTCTGATCAAAACAATTTTAAATAGGCTACTATAGGAGATCTTAGCTGCTACAAGAACTGCTACAGGATTTGCTGGTTTACTACAGGGTGTCCTGGCTTCTACAGGAAGTTAGTTAAAAGCCATAGAAAGGTAGAGAAGGTGAAATGAAGTATTGAGAATATGTATGATGGTAAAATAGCATGTAGGGAAGGTTTACATTACCCAAGGCTTAACCCAACACTTCACGATGGTTGAATTTGCCAAAGGTGGCTATCCATAGTGGCTACAACATAGAAATTTGGATAAGGGGTTGGTAGGCCTTGGAAAATGGTGGAGGCAACTTAGATGAGGCTAGTGGGATAAGTTCCTCCTTGTAGATCAACAATCCCTGCAAAAAATCATGTTCTTCTCTTCATTTATGCATAACTTCATATAAACATGGAAAATATGAGTTGAATTTGACAAAACTGATTTATTAATGGCTAATGACGAGATCTATGAAATGAAATGACTTCTTAAGATACAACAAACTCAAGAAACAAAATAACAATTGTAGGTTCTTCCAATAAATCACAAACAATGATCTATTCACTAACAAACCGTAAGCTATGCATTAATCAAAAGATAAATATGTTTTTGGGACTGTGAGAGTGGGGCCCTCAAACCATGATCCCATGAGGGAGATGACGAAGAGGTCACTATCACAATATTTTCTAAAGTACTCTTTCTTACTATTGTACCACTGATCTACTTCTTCAACTAATGGAAACAAGACTAAACAATCATTCAAATAATTGCTAAACTAAACAAAGTAGAAATAACTTTATCACCAAACTACGATCTTAATCTAAGAATAATTGCACAAAAAGAGGAATATAACCTATGCTACTAGGCTTGGGCCCTAATCCATGATCTTCAGCCGTCCGAGTCAACTCAGTTCTTGATCAAGGTAAGCCTTCTCATTATCATCAAAATTTCAAATGCAACACAAATTAATATTCACAACGTTTCAGCACTAAATTGCCTCTTGGCTACAAGAAAAAGTTGAATCATAATGGACCCTTGGCCCTCTTATTTATACAAACTGAATCTAGCAACAACTTCCTAAAAATTAGGGATACTTGGCTCCTATTAGCACTCCAGGAAACTCTCCTAGGTTGTAGCTCGGAGATGCCTCATAACATATAATCTTTAATATTGTTCTCAGAACTATTGGAATGGATGATGGTTTGGATCAAGTTAGATGACCATTTCAACTCTATTCCCACTCAAGGCATGCATGAATACCCTCAACAACACAATGCTTTAAACCACTAATGCTCAATAATTTTTAGATTTAATGGATAGATGGAGAATACTGAGTGTATCAACATATTGCATATATAAGCATAAATGAATTACTAGCTACATGCAACAAAAGAGAATACTAAATGTACTAGCACATGCATATATGACCACATATGAATGGTAAGCTACACGTAGCAAAGAAGCTTGCAAATCTAAGTTATCAAAGCTGAGATAAGATGACAATTATCTGGCCTTAAACACAAAGGAAACATGAACAAATTGTTCAAGTGAAAGCATACAATAGTAAAGAAAATGGGTATTGAACATGTAATAACAAAAGTAGCTTGTATTGCTAAAATAAAGATGAGTAGCTTGAAGGAATAGAGGAGGAATAATCTCCTGAAGTTGAACCTCTATTACCTCTCACTAATAGCTATTTATAGCCTGTTTACAATGCTCCTGAGCTCTCTAGAAGGCTAAGAGTCTTAATCTGCCTGATATGCATTGTTTAACTGATTCGATGCCCTCTATGCAAGCATGGCTCGGTAGTTTTCCTCCTCTAACAGAGGAATAACCACATTCAGATATTTTTTGTGGTTGTTGCGCTATCTGGGAGCTCTCTCAAGCCCGAGATGCCCCATGATGTTTGTTTGATGAGTTGTTGCACTATATGTGTTGTTGATCCACCCTGGTCTTATTTGATTCGGGTTTCAGTGTGCTATGGCCCTTTTCTTTCCCTCTCCAAGCTCTTATTTCTCAGCAATATGTCTCTCGGGCTCTATTATATGGTGCAATGGGTCTTTGGGCCCGTATATCTCTCTAAATCGCCCCATTCTATTAATAGAGGATTGCTTTCTATTTATAATAGAAAATGCAGTTACACTGTGAAAATCCCACCCACTTTTGTCCTTTTCGGACTTAAGAAATCCTTAGAAATGGCTAATTCCCCTCTTAGATCTGCCTTTGCAGTGACAACACGTCTCCGCCATTGATCTGGGAGTCCTAGATCCAATGATGATGATTCATTTCGGGTGCCTCCTTTGTACTAGAGTTAACCGCCTGATGAGGGCAATTTTCTCTCCTTGTCTTAGACACGTGGCAGCAACTGTATGGCATCAGGTGGAGCTCGGACTAAACCACTTACCACCAATAGCCCGCCCAAAATCCTGCCTGTTTTGATTTTCCCTTTATATTAGAAATATGTCGAATCATTGAAAATTTATGAGAAAACGACCCTGGCGGACTTCAAATATCATATATTCCACTTCCCAGACCCTTTTAGGTCCATGACTCATCGCAATCGCACTAGCCAATGTTCCCTTCGTATTTTCGTTATACAATGAAAATACATAAAATACATTAAAAATGGGCCTTCCACAGACTTGAAAATATATCCACTTTGCTTCCCAAAACCCTTTCAATTCCAGGTTATATCACATCGCACTGTCTCCCATTCCCTTTGTATTTCGTTAAAATAATGAAAAACACAGAAAATACATTAAAAAATGGCCTAGGGGCGAACTTCAAAAGTGAGGAAATATCACATATAATTTGGTAGGGTCTAACCCATTGCATTGCACTTACACCTGTGCATAGGCCTCGCCTTATGTTATAGTGCTGATGGGATACAGCGATGCAACCCCATCGCATCGTGATTGCTCCAATGCCTGGACCTTATATATATAATATATATATATATATATATATATATAATATATATATATAATATATATATAATATATATATATACCCACCGATCCGATCATCGACAATCGCTGATCAACGGTGTCATGTGCCCGCCTTCAGTCTATCCCCTCTGCGTAGACGATGTGTGATTTTCCGCTTAGGTCTGGACCGTTGATCGGCCAAATCTAATGGCGACTGTGCAATGCCCAATTTAAGCCTGTGGTAATGTTTTTTCATGGTTTTAGAGTGTTTTGAGCCTCCGATAGTGAATTTCTGCCCTTAAAAGGGCTTTCCTCTTGCACCGATTTTGATCCTTAGATGATCTTCGAGCCAAAATTGAAAATTTCAAGTGCATTATTGGATTCATTGGCATGTTTCAAAGAAAATTTGGAGACTTCAAGAGCCTATATGGATCCATTTGTGGGCCTTATGCCAACAAGGCTAACAACTCCCAAATGCGAGAATGACTTGTCTTCGTTGTCACTGGTTTGGCTGCCAATGAAGTCGATTGGCTTGGCTGCTTGTAACTCAAAGCTGATGAGATATGGTGGAGGAATATTCGAATGATTTGAGGATTTAAGGAGGGAAACAAATCTCGTACAATCTCTCTTTCTTGTCCACTTCAATTTCCTACACTTAAATTAGCCCAAAACTACTCCAATTCCTACAATTAATACATATTAGGCCACATGACATAAATCTCACTTTTACCCTTCTCACTAAGAAAAATATAATAAAATATGTAATTAAATGTGAGAAAAAATGATTTTAATAAGCTAGAGAGTGGCATTAAGACCCATATAGTTTACATATTGATGAGCCTCATCAATAGGTCACCCTTCATTCTCCTTCACCCTTGTCCTTCATAACCATAAGTGATGAACCAACACCTGCATCATGTGTAAACCTATAGTACATATTTTCAAATTACATGCTCAATTACATGGCCAATAATACCCCAAGCATCCCCATACTTGATAAGATTTTATAAGACACAATTTTTGTTCAATTTTAAATCATAATAGAATCCAATACCCCAACTATCAATAAAATCCCATAACATCATCGTTGCTTTAATAAGCGATAGAAAACACATCATCAGTTTTACATTTATATCAAACACATGATTAACAAAAATGTGGCCATGACAAACTACCATATTTAGTAAAACCATCTCTTACTCAACAAAGTTAACCACGAATAGTGTGGTAGATTTTCTTGTTAAACATCTTCACGAATTGTTTTCTCATGGGCACTTTGTCCTTAAGGCACTGCTCTAGATGGAGCCTCCAACACGTGGATCATTGATGTCCACCTATGTTGCAATGACAGCAAAAAGTCTTCTCCCTCTAGACCTACTTTACCTACTTCCTTCCCTGATGGGGAGAAGGCCTTTGATGCCTCATCTTCCTTCTTGCTCCCATTATCTTCCAACATTCAACAACCACATGGTTATCTAAACGAAAAAAACTACATAGTTTTCTATGTCATTATTTTTGTTTATCATTAACATGCCTGTAATCAAATTTAACTTGAGAGTACTCAGACTGTCTATACCTCTCTTGGCTGTCTTTTTTGTAATTTTGGCAATGAGTGATTTCCTTAGCTCTTCCGCTGAAATGCACACTGTCATGGGAGGATGGTGATGTGTTCCTATCATTCTCTTTCCTCGACGGTTTCAACAATATCTTGGAAGCTTCTAACACCTTTGAGCACTCTCCTTTAGTGTATCCCAAACCTACAATTCAAGGTATTTGTACCA
>APFE030268244.1:26477-28977 GCA_000404065.3 Pinus taeda | reverse complement strand
TGGTCAATAATCATCGTCACATCGTGACAAATATTGTCTCATGGCTCAATGTTGCATTGTGATAAATATTGTCTTAGTATGAAAATCAACCATGGTCAACCATGGTCCAACATCTTGTTGTGACAAAGAATGTCTTGGTATGAAAATAATTCATGGTCAACCATGGTCCAATGTCACATTTTGACAAATATTGTCAACCATGGTCAATCGTGATCTAACATCACATTGTGATAAACATTGTCTCATTTTGAAAATCAATCTTGGTCAACCATGGTCCAACGCATAATGTGAGAAAGGTAGGCTCAATATGAAAATCAACCATGATCAAACATTGTCAACCATGGTGAATCATGGTCAACCATACTCCAATGTGGCATTGTGAGAAAGATTGTCTCAATGTAAAAGTCAACCATGGTCACACTATGACAAAGATTGTCTCATGGTCCAACGTCACATTTTGACAACCATGGCTAAGCATGATCAACCATGGCCTAACGTTGCATTGCAACAAAGATTATCTAACTATGAAAATCAACCATGGTTCGATGTCACTTTGCGACAAAGATTCTCTCAATACGAAAAACAATCAAGGTCAACCATGGTCCAATGTTGCATTGTGACAAAGATTGTCTCAATATGAAAATCAACCATGGTCCAATGTTGCATTGTGACAAAGATTGTCTCAATATGAAAATCAACCATGGCCAATCATGTTTGTTTTAGGGTTTATAATATTTATCTTAAGGTTTATATACTTTGGGTTTACAATATCTTTTGGGTTATTTATTATTCTCTTGGGGTTTTAGTATTAATCCTTTGGGTATTGGTGCCTGGGTTATAAATCAAATCTTGAGTTATTAATCTAGGGTTCATATTGTAGGTAAAAACATTATAATAGAGTTTAATACTAAATCCTTATTTTAAAAATATTTCAAAAAATTTTATAAAAACTGATAGTTCATAATTAATAATCTCTTTAACTAATATATATTATAATATATAATAATATTTTATAATAATATTTAATATAAATAATCAATTATAACTATTTATTAATATCCATATTAATATTATATCAGTCACATAGTTGTGCTAATTTCATATTAATATGCTAGAGCATTTTTATCTAGTCTATATTTTAAGAGCTCAGCTTATCTTGAATATATTTTAAGAATGTTCGACTGTGGAAGTCAAGATGTCGCCCAGACTCTTTGACAAACTTATTATTGAGTCACATGTTGTATTTATCGCGATAGAGTTGGACCCACTCTCGTTAAACATTCAAATAATCGGGGCAAGCCAAGACGTGGCGCAATGTGAATATTGCATCGCATGAAAAATTTAAGATAGAAAAATATCTAATCATAGGGCACTCGGATAAAAGAATCATACATAGCCACAAATAATGATCTCATTTACTATCTGGTCCTTTTTGTTGCGAGTGTTGACATCATATCAATGACGTGGTGGTGTGGATGTAAGAAGGTGTCCTTTCTATTGCGAATGCTGACATCATATCAATGATGTGATGGTTGTGGATGCAAGAAGGTGGGGTTGGGGCTTGAAGGTATGTTGCCATTCTACATTCACATGGAGTGAAGTATTGATGAAATTTTTTATAAGTATGATGATTGTTAATGTTCTTTCACCCACCTCACACACTCACTCGGTTTAGCCTTAATGTTCTTTCACCCATCTCACACACTCACTCGGTTTAGCCTTACTTAGATACAAGGTAGGGTAGATAAATTAGAAGCTTTGGGCTCTATAGATTTATCCTCATTTTGGGATGTGAGCTGGGAATGATGGGAACATGAGAAGGCTGGTATGTAATGCTCTTATCGGAAGATGCAACCCCTTTCAATGGTGACACTCTTATCATAATCTAGGGTTATGCCTCTCTCGGAAGATGTTGTGGCAGTTGAGAATGCCCCTACCCCTACTACTTGAAAGAAATATTGAGCTTACTACTAGAGAGTCAAAATGTTGTTGATGAAAGAGGAAGAAGTCTTGGTCAAAGAGAAACCCTTAAAGATAAGAGATAGAAGCTCTCGTTGAAAGAAAGAGCCTTGCTTCCCATAAGATTCCAGGGAAGAGTCTGACAAAGAAAAGGAGCCTAGTCATTTAGATCGACCCAAGCCCTTGCAAATATACTGTTGCCCCCTACAGAATAATAGTTACCCTTGCAATCACCCTTCAACTGGTGGATAGACGCTTTGAACCTTAGGTGGTGGAAAAAAAGCTACTACGTGGAAGGATAACAATTCATATCTGATAGTGAGGTGGTGGTAAACAATGGACCCTAAACCCCACGATCCAATACGATTGGCAGGTTGGCAAGGCTTGAAGAAACTATAGGTTCAAACTGGTTTAGGAGCTACTAAAACCATCTAGTTGAATACTAACTTCTAGGTCAAAACTTATAGGGGAGAGGTAAAGCAAAGTACTACTGACTGATCTACCTGTTGGCATGATTAAGAAGTAAGTTGGGTTCATAGGC
>APFE030268244.1:1185-23336 GCA_000404065.3 Pinus taeda | reverse complement strand
AGTTCTTATTACACTGCTATGGAATTGTAAGTTCCGGAGGGCTTGCGCTTCGGAGGGCAAGGAAAATCAGGTAAGGTTAGAGGAGATACTCTCGCTTTCCATTTAAGCACAGGCTGTGTTCATGCAAGGAAGGAGAGCTTGCTTGACCAGAAGGTTTACGAAGTAGCTACTACATGTATATGGGTTGGGTATTATGTTTGGCCATGGACTTCTCACATTGACATGAATATGCTTTCGGTACTTTCACTACAAAAATGCTTGAAACTACCGAATCATATTCCCTTTGGTCTCACTTGTTCCTTTCAAGACCGAGATCCAACCCTTCCCGTTGTGTAGTTGTGCAGGAGTGACAGATGATACATGGGGAGCAGGAGTGGCAATGGAGGGGAGATAAATAAGAAACTAGTTGAACCGGTTGAAACATGAGCTTATGATTAATCAATGGAATCAATCGCTACGATAGAGATACTCGAGCCAGCTTACTAGAATCATTCAATGCGACTGTCCACCCAACTACCAAAAGAAAAGGGAAGGGTATAAGAAACAGAAGAAAGTACTAGTATTAGAATCAAAGAAAGTGATGAAACAAGAACCCGGTATCCAAGCCTCTTAGTCGACTAGAGTAGCTGAGTCAATCCTCTTATCAAAGCCCACGAGCCCAACCCAGACATAGAAACCATTCACTGAAGCTATTTATTCCCCCTTCCTAACCTTTATTACTTGGTTTAATTTAATTGTTTGGATTGTTAATGGCTTTTGACGAATCATTATATAAAGCGTTGTTCACATTCATGCCATTGAAAAAGTGGATTCAAATAATACATGATGTTTACATCAATTAACTTCTATATGGGGTGGTTAGATTTTTGTAAGATACGTTGTTGTTCAAACTGTTGAGGAGGTGGACTAAAAGTAATTAAATAAATGATATAGTGTTAATATTTAATTTGTAATCAGTTAGTATGGGTTTTGTAATGGTGATTTTATGGGTGTTTCTAAGTGAAATGAACTCCAGGGTATATAGGCTAGGTATATGGGTTTTGTAACGGGGATTTTATAGGTGTTTCTATGTGGTATAGAAAAATGTATCAGAAAGAGTTAGATATGTGGTATAGAAAAATATATCAGAAAAAATTATGTATGGAAAGTCATATTATTTTTGTTTTGTTGAAATAAAGTAATTATTTTAATTTTAAAAAATGCTATTCTGAATGTTTAGAATGAAAAAATAAAATATTTTTTCGCTTAAATTTAGTTCCCACAAACAACATGACACAATATTAACCATATAACATTGTACCTCTGAAAAATAAAAATGTTATAACTTATAATGGCCCTTTTCTAGGACACGAAAATGCAGCCAGAGATCTTATTAAGGCATCACAAGATATGGAACAACAATTCTATATCCCTTGTCAGCTCGAGAGGGGCCTCAAGTGGTTACTGTTTTGTGCACTTAGTGGGTTCCCTACCAACTTCAACTTCTAAACTCTCTCAAGATGACACATTGGATAGCCACCTCCTTCCGGAACCTCTCCACAAATCAGGTATGTGGTATCATGAGATGATATATTATGCTTGTTCATTTTAGAGATATATATGGTTGTTCATTTTAGAGAGAGGAAGGATTGTTGGAACTCCGTCATGGGTCTGAAATATTCTGAATTTGGCACTACTGATATACTGGTATATTCAGAAGGAATTTCAACACCACAGTAATATTAAAATAATATTGGCGAGTCATGAAGCTTTGTGATAAAATGTATTAAATACAGCCTTTCTTATCTGATCTATATTTTTAGGATGCAATTCGACTGGGGCACGTCTCCATTCCGCTCCATTGGGGATGTCAAGATGCAACCGTGTGTCCGATACGAGAAGCCCAATGTTAATGTTGCGTCGCATGAAATGTATTGTGAAGGCCGTATTTATCGCATGGAGACCGGACGGCGTCTTGACATGTCACTATACATATAGCACGCCTCCATTCATAGCTACATAACTAAACAATAAACGTAATGGACGTCGATTCTGTGCTTCACTTGCTTCAAAATTTAAGATAGAAAAATACCTAATCACAAAGAACCCGGATAAAATAATCATATATAATGGTCCTTATAGCGTTTACAGGCCAAACTACTTCAAACTTTTGAAGTACCCGTTCACACCACCATCATCGGTATAAAGCTGTAATTGAGAAATGTGCCACCTTTTTCTATTATAAAAATACATTTCTTAATGCTTTATTTCACTTTCGGAGACCAATTTTATATTTTAAGAAATGCATGTAGACTAGGATACATCTCCATTGTGCACTACCGGGACTTAGGTAATGTAATGGATGCATCTCCATTGCCCCCAATTGGGCTTAGATAATGCAATGGATATA
This sequence comes from Pinus taeda, assembly GCA_000404065.3. Taxonomy (NCBI): domain Eukaryota; kingdom Viridiplantae; phylum Streptophyta; class Pinopsida; order Pinales; family Pinaceae; genus Pinus; species Pinus taeda. The sequence goes on along the minus strand of APFE030268244.1, from coordinate 20,947 downwards.
TAGAAGATTTATCTAATTTAGGGTTGGGGGAGTTTAGGGTGGAAATTTTATTTTTGGAGTGGGAAAGGTTTGCATTTTAAGGGATTTTATCATGATAGATTAAGAGTTAGATGGATATAAGTGGGTTTCAGCTGGGGTAAAAATGTCACATTCATAAATTATTATTATTATTATGTATAAGTTTGACATAAACTTCATATTTTGAAATTTATGAGTTTATTATTATGTTTATGTTTGAGGATTTACAGCATGCAATTTTAGTGACTTGGATTGAGTCTAGCGAGTTCATAAATTTGAATCTACCCATTATACACAAATCTTGTAGGAGCTTTTACTACATTAGGTTGTTGCTGAAAAGCTTTGTGTTGATATTGTGGCTTTAAATCATATTTTGTTTTTTCTACATTTGGTCATTGTTAAAAAAACTCATTGGTGGATTTACATCATCATGTTTTGCTTTTTGTGTCTTTGATAATTGCTAAAAAATCCTTTTGTGGTTTTACATTATGTTTCCTTTTCCTCAGCATGCCTTATCATTCTCTTCTTTAATCTAGTTTGAGTTGCATGCCTTGAATTCTTTGTGAGTGGTTTGTGTGCATGGATTTGGACGGTAATGTTTGTGATATTATAGTCATTGTGTTTTATTTGTATATGTATATATAATTGTATATGCTAATCAATAAGTGAGATATTTTGTCAATAATTAATTTAATTATGCACATCTATTTCATTTAATTCCATTTATGTAGTTCTTAATAGTTTCCCTCAAGGTATTACTAAATATATGTTGAGGAGAATTTTTAATAATTTACCTCCTCAAGAATATTCCTGAAATAATTTTCCTCCAAATTACTCCTTAAATAATAAGTTTCTTTGGAAAATTTTGAAGCAATTTATTTCCTTCAAGAACATTATGATGAATTTTTTTATCCTTGTTTTTCAAAGTCAAGAAATAATATATTTTTCAATTTTTTTAATGAGTGACCAAACTTACAAATTATGTATATTATCTACTTCTTCAAACAACTATAATAAATTTGAAGGATCAAGAACTATTAGAAACAATTTTTGTATTCATCTTCATTGGGATGAAGGATTCATTTAATTTTATGGTTCATGAAAGAGTGTTTGCCATTTTATGAGAAAATAAAACTATAAATTGGAATAATGTAGTTTAGGAAAAAATTAATTTTAATTTGTATATTTGATCAAAATAATTTTCTAATGAAGATTCATTTATTATTATAGAATTTTATCTTGTGAATTTTATTATATTATATTTGCAAAAGATTAATATATTTCCTAGATTGTTAGGTAGATCATGTATATAACAATAAGATATTGAAAGATAGACATGTTGTTTATTGAAATTGTACAATATTAAAAATTGAAATTATGAGTATACCGTTACTTTAATTATTTGTCTTTCATTCATTCTTTGTAGTGTATATTCACTATATTTAAACTAGGATAGAAACTGAAACATTCATTATATTTCTACTATATTTTTAATTATTTAAATTAAAATGCATAAATAGAACTCATGTCTTCAAAATCTCATTAGTCAACTAGATTGTCTTCAACTCAATAAAATTGTGTTGAATCTTGAAAAGTAACTGAAATGTAGCAGAATGGGGACACACTAAAATGTTTTACTCATGAAAATTATTCTTCTAAATTTCTTTATTTCTTATATATATTATATATTATATATATATATAGTGAGAGAGAGAGAGAGAGAGAGAGAGAAGAAGAGGAGAGAGAGAGAGAGATAAAATGTTTTACTCATGAAAATTATTCTTCTAAATTTCCTTTATTTCTTATAATATATATATATATTATATATATAGTATATTATATATATAGAGTAGAGAGAGAGAGAGAGAGAGAGAGAGAGAGAGAGAGAGAGAGAGAGAGGGGGGGGTCAACATTAAAACATTTCTAGTCATTATATATTTTTAAATACATGTCAATATTATTTAACCATGAATATTGAAATAATTTATTTATCACCCACATTGATATTTGAAATTTGGAAGACAAAAAATACTTATGAATGAATCAGGCAACTCTTAGGTGAGACTAGTTGCACCTAGACGTTGGCCAAAAAAACATTGTCACTTCATTGCATAATCAACCAAATATACAGGAATTTAAATCAATACATTCAGTTAGGGAGATCAAGCAAAATCCTATAAATTATGATCTATGTCCTAAATACAAACTTTATCAGAACATCCTAACAAATGTGTACTCCATTATTTCTATGTCTCCCCTTTAATGGAGAAAGGATTTGTTTCCACACCTAGTATCTCCCTGAACAATTCAAATTTCATATTTTGAGGAGGCTAAGTGAAAATATCAGCAACATTTTCACAAGAACTACAATATTCAAGAAAAAATTTCTTTAGAATATATCTTATCTCCAAAAAAATGAAATTGAGCATCAACATCCTTTGTTCTAGCATGATAAACTAGATTACCTACCAACTTGATTGAGCTCTGGTTGTCGCATTTGATCATTGTAGTCTTGTTTTGTTCTTCCTCAACATCTTGATGATCTCTCCTCAACCAAAAAACTTCACAATTTGTTGCACACAAAACTTTATACTATGCCTCACTCGATGAAAAAGAGAAAATAGGTTACTTCTTACTACATGAAACAATCCTAGATCCAATACTGAAATCATAACCTATAGTAGATCTCTTATAATTACTAGCCCAATACAAATTTGGGTAACATATCAATTCAACATCAAACAAATCAGTATACTTAATACCAAAATTAATTGTTCATTTAAGATACAACATGCCCCTTTCCAACAAATTTGGTATCCATATTTGGGTCACTTTGACTCCTCGTAAAATCCTGTTGAAGAAACAAGGAATATATCTTCTCATTCTAAGACCTGGGTGCCTACTTCAAGCCATACAAAGCTTTCTTTAATCTGTGAAGTAAATGTTCCTATCCCTTTTTCACAAACCCTTCAAGTTGTGTCAAATACACCTCCTCCTTTAAATCACCATTTTTAGAAAAGAAAATTTTACATCTACTTGGTGCAAATTCCAATGGTACTTTGTAGCTAATACAATTAACAATATAATAGTATTTATAGCTACAATTGCAAATTTTTCTGTGTAGTCAATGGCCTCTTTTCTTGAGTATCCTTTTGCCACCAATCTGGACTTGTATTTATCTATACTACCATCTTCTTTAAATTTTGGTTTGTACAACCATTTACATCCTATGGGCTCTTTATTTTTAGACAGTTCAGTTAATTCCCATGTTTTTTTCTTAATTATAGAGTCATATTATTCCTTCATTACTTTTGTCCACTCTTCAGATTCATTAGTTTCATTAAAAATCACGCGTTCTATGACATTCAAAAAACTACTCATCAGGCCAAAGTCCTTATATATTTCAAGTAGAAAAATATATCAAGTAGATATCCTTAGCACTTCACTATCTTCATCCCTATTCTCTAAAGGTCCTTCTCCACCTCATGGTGAACCCCGACTACTGGTTGTATCCATATCATTGGATTATTGCTCAAGCTTTTGTTTCTCTTTGTCTTCAGATTCTTTTGCAGTGTCTTCAACTTCAGGAAGTATGTGCCACCTTTCATAGCTATTGTCCTTGATGTCTTCATCTGCCTACTCATGGAGAATTACATCTCTTCTTTTTCTCTCAATATTAGAGGGCAATTCATCCATATGAATTTTTCCTACTGAACAACCTTCACTAGAAGCATACTCATTCTTTAACAAAGGGAGTCCTTCAACCATTATTTGTTTCTCTAACAACAAAAAATCATCATAATTGATATGACCATATCTCTAGTGCCAAAGACATTCTATTGACATATATGTAGAAGTCAGTGTTCGATAACTCTTACTAGTGACATCAAGTTTGTACATGCCTCCAACTTTGACTTTCGAATCAACAAGTTTGTAGTGATCCAACAAATCATTTACTATGCATTTTTTTTTAAATTCAACCTTCATATTATGATATGTAATTATGGACACAAAGATCATATTTTTCTTGATCCGGGGCACATACATAACATTATGAATGTGTCATATGTTGTCATTTGGTAAAGTCATTGGAATATCTCCATATCACTTGATATTATGTGCATGATCATGTCCAAGATAAATGTTTCCACCATTGCTTATTTCCTTGGATTTCTCATATCGCTCATTATTTCATGTCATGTGGATTGAAGCTACAGAATCTACAAACCATGCATTGACATCATCGATTTCAGTAGACAACACAACATTAAATACAAACAACTTAAGATTATTAAGATCAAAATTCAAGGCTTCCTCTACAAAGTGTCATGAATGTGTTTTATTTTAATGCCTCACTTCATCAATTTTCTTGTTGTAACAATCTCTGGAAAGATGCCCACTTTTACCATAATCAAAACATTTAATTTTAGAATCATTTCTAGCTGGTAACATACCTTGATTTGGTGTTGGAGATGACCTTCTTTGAAAGAAACTTCCATATTTACTTCTTTCTCCCTCTTTTCCTTTGAATAATTTATTCTTCTCCACAAGTGTAAATTATGGATTTAGAGGCCTAAAATTCATGAACCTCTCTTCTTCCTGCATTAGTATACCTATCAATTCATCTAAACTGGGAGCTTTCTCCCTTACTACAAGACTTGTAATAAACATATGATAGTCCTCTAACATTCCATTCAAAGTGATTGTCACAAGATTAGTACTAGGTATTGATTCTCCTATGTCTCCTAGCTTATCATTCAAGTCTTTGATTCTTGAAACAAAATAACTAACATATTCATTTTCTTCCATTTTAATATAAAGGAGCTTACTTTCGATGAAGAGGACTGTAACAACCCGAGGTTAAAAGTTCATGTAATAAAGGTTAATAAAGGTAAAAGAATAACAAGGTCATGAGACATGTATTCCAAGATGAACGTTGGAAAAAACATCCTAGTGGGTGTTAATTTTAGTTTATTACGGCTAAGGGAATTGACAAAGGCATTGAAAAAGGATTTGAAAAGGAAAATAGGCATTAATTAGCATTTTATTTATGAAAATAAAGGTAATTAGGAGAAAAGGGAGATGACAAGTCGCAATTTTGCATGAGAATATAATTGAAGGAAAAATAGAGGAAATTAAAGAAAATAGAGGCCTAAATTATAAAAGGGCTTCTGAGGATTAGTTCACAACTTTTTTCTAGTTTTTTTATTTTGAAAATTTAGTTTTGGATCTCTCTCTATTCTCTCATACTCTTACACACTTAGAGCATCCTTGGAGCACTCTAGCACTTGGGAAAGAAAGCAAAGGAAGACAAGGGAAGGACAAGGAACACAAGGGGAAAGCAAGGAAAAGTTGGATCGGGCAGCTTTAGCAAGAGTACTTGTAGGCAATAGGTTGCATGTGTGATTTCCTAGATGGTTTCTGAATGTATGGCACATGCATCTATGCATTTGGTTCCCTTGTTGTCATTGGCATGTGTTTTTCCTAGTGCAACATAGTTTCAAACTTCACATGCCATTTCCAAATAGACATGGTGTGATGGGGTTATTTTATTTGATTGAGCTTTTGATCGTCAAATTATTTTGTAACCGATTGAGGTGGTCTCAAAAAAATCCAAAAGCCCTAGAATCCCCTGACTAGTTTTGGCAGGATTGCAATAAATCCCGAGGGTAGAGACAGGAAAATTCCTCAAGGTATTGGTGAAGAAATCCGAACACGTGGTGGGATTTCTTAATGTTTTCTTTGGGCTTAGGATTCCCTTGACCGATTTTTGTGTGATTGTGGTAAAGCCTGAGGGTGGAGGTGGTTTGATCCCCAGGAAGTCCAGGTATATTTTGTCTTGAGTAGCACATTCATGCTTGGAAAATAGCATGGGGTGATTGGCTAAAAGAAAGATTTGGTTCAACCCAATCTATGGTCGGTTGGTATGTCAAAGTCCCTAACTTGGTTAGCTTTCGCATATGTTAAAAAGGATTCTTTTCCTGTCATATTTCATGAGTATTTTTACTTGTTATTATGTGGCCTTGATAGTTGTTCTATCATGTTTATTATTCTGGTTATATGCTCATTATAAGCATGGTTTCATAACAGGTACTAGCTATGGCTCTCTATATGTTTTATTTATTGATGAATGGTTAATGAATGCATGCCATAATAGATGCTCTTGCGACTATTATGAGAGGGAATTATACCTTCTTGATGATTCTTAGATAATTATCAGACCCATATGTTTAGATATGAATTCATGACCTGTAGATTACATGTTCTCAATGTGTTTGACAAAATGAATATCATCTTAAGGCTTGGTAAGGTCAAGTATGTGGTTTAAATTTGTACATTTATATTTTTCATTGGGTTACTTAGCATATTGGAAAGTATCACTAAGTTACGGGTAGTGGTCTGGTGGCTGACCTGGAATTTAGGCTCAGAATCTGGGACCACACCCTATGAACCGAACATTTTAGGTCTTAATTTCTAGAAATTAGGCTTGTGCATGTAGTTGGAGACTCTAAATTGCATGGAGGCCTTTTCATGCATGTGTTTTGGATCCCAAGTCAGTAAAAAGTCATTCCAACTCAATATTTGGGCACTCAAAGTAGTTAGTTGGCTCTTGGGTGTCCTGCAACTCTTAAGGAAGTTTAGTATGGTTATAGTTTGTTGATTCCAATTCATTAAATGTACTTAGGAGGTTTGGTCATGTCATAGTATCCCTCAGCTCATGTTTACCCCATTAGGTTGGTGAAAGTGGCTAAATGTAGAAGGTGGCAATATAGGGTGGTATCAGAGCATGGTTCAATACTTGGACTGAATAGGAAGAATGTTCTTTTCATGCATGTATGTCAATTTTATATATGGTTATTATTATGCATGCATTATAGTGGCTATGATTAGTGTGTATCTAGTTGGTTTTATAGTTTGTGACATCATGCATGGTAACTGGGATGATGATCGAGATGATGTCAGTATATTGATATGATTATGTATATACATGTATCATGTTAATCTGGACTAATTTTGTAGATGAGATAGCCTCCCCTAAACTTCACTTAGGTACGTTGGATTATTTTTTTATCTGGTTATCTCACATAGTATGCTTGAAGGAAGAACAGGATCATAGATGACTAGAAAAATGGTTGATTACAATTCACGAGACTCTTTATACAAATGGGATGAGCAGCTAAGAGAGGGGTACTCTCCTGGCATACCAAACACTTTAAGAAGTTTAGAGGCATAAATCAGAATTTGCAAAGTAGACAATGACATGATCATTCAGTTAGAGAAAATACTTGCCAACGAATAGGAGAAACAAGAAAAATTCTATGCAGTTATCCTTTAGAGTTTATTAGACTTGCAGAGACATAGAAAAACATGGATCAGTCATGGATAGGATGATTGGAATAATGGGGCATATGCCAGTAGGTCTCATGGTGGGCATAGATCATACATGGATGATACAGTTAGAGATGGCAAGTTCTTATATACACTTAATAGGAGAGGTGATGGTTATCGGTTCTAATCTAGTTCTGGTTCAGATAGGTATCATGGTCATCATCATCATCATCCTTAAAAGAAGAGTGATAGAGGATATTTTCCATATGAGCTCACAAAATCCAAGCCACCTAAGTTTTATGGATAGTTGAAGAAGCAGCAAGATGCAAAGGCATGGTTACTTTGTATTAAGAAATTATTTGAGCTGCATGATTACACAAAGAACATGAAGGCCAAGGTAGTTATTTTTAGTCTCAAAGGGAAAGTAGATATATGGTTGGAAGATGTGAAGTGCATCAGTGGCATCATGATATAGGAGTTGAGTTGACATGAATTCAAGAGACTCTTCAGGAAGAAGTACTTTGCAAATATATTTACTATGATAGAAAGGCCAAGGAGTTGTATGAGTTGAAGATGGGATCGATGATAGATGAGGAATACACAAATTAGTTCCTCAAGTTGTTGAGGTATGTGTCGTACCTTAAGGATCATAAAATCAAAGTTCAGAGGTTTATCAATGGAGTTCCATTAGCATTTAAAGATTAGATTGAGTATGATGGGCCTTGATCATTGGAAGAAATCATTGGGAAGTTGAAGCATTGTTATGAGAAATCAAAGAATAAGAAAAAATCTAAGCAGGGTTGGAAAGGGAATGGAAAGACTAGAGTAAAATGTCCACCAAAGTAAATAATACATAAGGATGCAGGTGAGAAAGAGAATGTTGTTCCTTGCAAGAAGTTTAATGTAGTAGAGAAAGGACATGGGTCTAAGCCTAGAGACCAGTAGAATAAAAGTGATGTTAAGATATAGTTGCAATGTTAGATATGTGGAAAGGAGCATCAAAAGAAGGATTTCCTATCGTATCAGGGTGGCAGGCCTCAAATATATAGTGCTCAGGAGGCGTAGATAGTTAGGGATGTTAGGAAGAGTATCCCTCGGATTTATGCAACATTTGATAACTTGCAAGCAGATCGCCAAGCATCTATTATTGAGATGGAAGGTGAGCTTCATGAATGATTTTTTTCTATTTTGATTAACATCGGATCTATTTATAGTGATGTTAATCGTGACCTCGTGGATGAGTGTGGTTTGAGAAAATAAGTGCACGTAGAGTCTTGGTTGGTTCAATTCGCTAGAGGTACTAAGAAAATAGTTCATCATCTTGTGCATTTGAGCTAAATTGTATGCATGCAGCAATGCATCTAAATGTGCTTCCATTAGCTTCATACAATATGATTTTGGGTATGGATTGGTTGTATCGTCATAGGACTAAGGTGGATTTTTATGAAAATGCTATTGAGTGTTTGGATGACAATGGAGAACAAAGAACCTTGCAAGGTAGGTAGAGGATGACATCAATTAGAATGTTTACATCTATGCAGGAAAACTGCAGTCACAGGAATGGGTGTGTATTGTTTGTAGTGCATATTTCTAGTGATAATGGTAAGGATGTTGAGGGTGAATTTTTTTTGAAGAGGTATTCGGTTTTGCAATAATTTTAGGATGTATTTCCAACACAAATTTTAGAATTCCTGCCTCACATGGAAGTGTACATTTTTATTGACTTGGTACTAGGAGAAATACCAACATCAAAGGAACCATAGAGGATGAGCACTCCAGAGTTAGTGGAACTAAAGTTGTAGTTGAAGGAAATGATTGACAAGAGATAAAATAGGCCAAATGTGTCACCTTGGGGTGCACTAATGTTGTTTATGAATAAGAAGGATTGTACTCTGAGTTTTTGTATCGATTACAAGAAGTTGAACACGGTAACGATCAAGAATAGGTACCCTTTAACAAGGATCGATGACATGTTTGACTAGTTGAAGGGAGCAATAGGTTTGTCGAACATTGATCTGAGATCGGGATATCATTAGGTACACATCAAAGAAGGAAACATCTACAAGACTCCTTTCTAGACCAGGTATGTGCATTATAGTTTTTTTTTGTTCATTTTTGTTTAACTAATGCTTCAGTTACTTTCATGTGTTTGATGAATAAAGTGTTACGTCCTTATCTGGACAAGTTTGTGATTATATTAATTGATGATATATTTATATATTCTAAGAATGAGGAAGAGCATGCTGAACAATTAACAAAATTATTGAGATTGCTAACATAGCATCAATTGTATTCTAAGCTTAGTAATTGTAGTTTCTTTTAGATAGAGGTACATTCCTTGGGAGATGTTGTTTTTAGGAAAGGGATAGAAATGGATTTGGAAAAGATCAAGGAAATAACGGAATGGGAAGCTCTTAGGAATGTTGATGACATCATAGCATTCATGGGGTTAGCAGGTTACTATAGGAGTTTCATTGGGAAATTCTCATGGATTTCCTACCCTTTTACATCTTTCTAGAGAAAGGGAAAGGATTTTAATGGACATAGGAATGTGCATTGAGCTTTAAGCAGTTGATGTAATTGCGTACAACTATTCCAGTTCTAAATATTGTATATCCAGATGAAGAGTTTGTGGTATGTATAGATGCTTGCAAGAGAGGACTTGGTGTAGTCATGATGCAAGAGGGAGAAGTGGTATGCTATGAGTCAAGGAAACTGAATGAGCATGAGAAAAACTATGTCATTCATGGTCTTGAGCTAGTAGCGATCATTCACGCATTGAATATGTAGAGGCATTATCTTCTTGCACGAGGTTTATTTTGATCAGTGATCATAGTGGATTGAGACACTTGTTTGAAAAACCTAATGAATTCCAAGAAAGATAGATGGTTGGCTATAATCAGTAAGTTTGACTTTGAGATTGGTTATATTAAGGATAAATGGAATAGGGTTTTATATGCTCTTAGCATAAGAGTACAAGTAAATCACATAACAACTATGAGTTCATATGGGACAAATTTATAGGATCGGGTCTTACAAGCATGAAAATAGCATGATAGATATAGGGAGCTTAGGTCCAAGTTCTAGCAATAAGTTATATCTTAACAAGATCTGAATTATCATCTTACAACAAATGGCATGGTCAGATTTAGGGACATGATCTATGTTCTAGACAACAGTGAACTCAAGGAGCTCATCTTTTGGGAATTTCATTTCATGTCATATTCAAGTCATCTTGGATATCAAAAGACTCTAACAATTGTGAAGAAATTCTATTATTGGTCTATTATAAAGAAAGATGTAGTTGAGTTTTTTGCTAGGTGTTTGGATTGCTAATGGGTAAAAGCAGAGTGCAAGCATCCTGGCCATCTATTGCATTTGATTTTGATTCCAAAGTGGAAATGGGAGGTCATTTATATGGATTTCATCACAATTTTATCTAGGACATCTAGACAACATAATTATATCATGGTTTTGGTTGACAGGTCGACAAAGGTAGCTCGTTTCATAACAATTAAGTCTACTTATTTAACTAGTGACATAACACAGATCTTCATCAAAGAGAGTGAGATTTGATGGTATTCTTATGAAGATTGTGTTCGACAGAGATTCCAAGTTCACTTTCATGTTTTGGAAGGAGTTATTTACAAGTTTAATTACAAATATGTCCTTTATTATATATTATCATCCATAGATAGATGGACAATTAGAGAGGGTGAACGAGATTCTAGAGTAGATATTGAGAATGTATGTTATGCACAAACGGAGGAAGTGGGAGGAGTATCTTCCACTACTTCTATTTGCTTACAACAATGGGTATCAGAAGACACTAAGGATGAGTATATTTGAGGCAATTTGTGGCTGGATTTGTAATACCCCTATCAGTTGAAGTGATCCAGTGAATAGGGTATTGATCAGACCAAAAATGTTGACAAAAATGGAACAGGAAATGTAGGTCATGAAGAATTTAAATGCAACATAGGATAGAGAGAAGAGTTATGCAGATCAACACAGGGCATTTAAGGAGCTTCAGGATGGGCAACATGTGCACTTGCACATGAAGCCCAAGAAGAGCTCCTTGAGGATTGGATCATGTGCTAAGTCGACATCTTGGTATTGTGGGCCTTTGGATATCCTTGAGAGGATTGGACCAGTGGCCTACAGACTCACATTGTTGTTGACAATGAAAGTCCATGATGTTTTCCATATATCAATGGTTAAGAATTATGTGAAGGATGTCGATCATGTGAGTTACAGGTCTATATTATAGGTGGAGTGAGAAGGACAATTCTAGTCAAAACCTTAGTGCATTTTGTAGTGGAAATGGCTCAGGATCTGAAACCAAGAAATTAAGAAAGTTAAAGTGTAGTGCGGCCCGATGAAGCTACATGGGAGATGGTTGATCAGATGCAAGTTATATATCCTTCGTTGCTTGTCTGCTGACGCAAAGGGGTTTTGGTATAGGTATAAATATGTATTTATATGGATGTAAATACCGAAATGATTTTTCTTATAAATATTCAATAAGTCATATGGTTGTCATGCTTTCATTTTTTTTCATGATGGTTTTGCTTTCATCAAGTTGATCATTGTAAATCCTGCATTGATTTGAGTTATAAAGCTCCATGGAAAGTATGTTTTGGTTTTCAATGGTCTTGCTGGTCCTAGGTGTCATTTAACACTGAGGATGGTGTTCCCCTGGGGGGAAGGTGTCTGTAACAACCCTAGGTTAAAATTTCATTTAATTAGGGTTAATAGAGGTAAAATAAGTCCAAATTCATGGGGCATGTATTCCAAGATGAATATTAGGAAAAAATTCCTAACTAGTGTTCAGTTTGGTTTATTTTGGCTAAGGGAATTAGCAAAGGCACTAGAAAATGCTTTGAAAAATCAAAGAGGAATTAATTGGCATTTTATTTATGAAAAGAAAGTAAATTAGGATGAAAGGGAGATGAAAGGCCACATGTTTGCATGAGAAGAATATTTAAGGAAAAATAGAGGAAATTGAAGAAAGTAGAGGCCTCAATGATAAAAATTCCTTTGAGGATCAATTCGTAGCTATTTGCTAGTTTTGGCTTTTGATAGTTCAGTTTTGTAGCTCTCTTTATTCTCTCTATTCTCTCATACTCTTGCACACTTACAACATTCTTGGAGCACTTTAGCAATTGGGAAAGAAAGCAATTAAAGGAAAGGGAAGGACAAGGAAGACAAGGGAAAAGTAAGGAAAACTTGGATCAAGCATCTTCACTAGGAATATGTAACAACCCTAGTGAAAAGTTCATGTAATAAAAGTTAATAAAGGAAAAATAAGACCATGCTAAGGGACACTTATTCCAAGCTGAATGTTGGGCAAAGATATCCTAGTGGGAATCATTGAATGTGTTTTTCACTAAGGAAAATTAGAAAAGGCTAAGGCAAAGGCATTAAAAGGAAAAAAAAGTAAATTTTGGCACATTTATTTATGAAAATAAAGGAAATTACGAGAAAAGTAAGGTGAAAGATTATAGGTTGAATGTGAGGAGGAAATTGAAGGTAAATAATGGAAAATGAAGAAAATAGAGGCTTCATTAATAAAAAGGTTTCTTAGGGTTAGTTGGTAAAAAAAATTTCAGTTAAAGTTTGGAGCTCTCTCATTATTCTCTCTCTCTATCTCTCACTCTTGGTCACCTAGAGTTTTCTTGGAGCACTCTAGCTTTAGATCAAGGAAGGAAAAGAAAGCAAAGGAAAAGGAAGGAAAGAAACGATCGAGGAAGAAGAGTAGGGTGAGGGAGCTGCAGCAAGAATACCTGTAGATAACATATTCCATGTGTGATTTCCTAGCTTGTTTGGACATGCATGGCTTTGCATGTTGGTGTATTGTTCTCTTGTTGTCAGTGGCATGGCTTTTCCATGTTAACACAATGGCTTTTTGTGTAGCCTTACCTTTTTTCAGTTGTCATGGTGTGTTCAAATGTTTATTTCAATTTTGAGCTTTGGCTTTCCAGATGGATTTTGGAATACAAGGCAAAGGTGGTCTCAAGGTTCATTCTGAAAGGGCTAGGAATCCATTGACTAGTTTTAATGGGATACATGGTAAATCTTGAGAGAGGAGTCTCGGTTTAGGGCCTAGTGATACGAGTTTGGATTGCACTAAATCTTTTGAGACTGGTAGTGGTTTAGGTCCTAGTGATTTGGGATTGGATTGCTGTAAAGCCTAAGAGACAAGGAGACAAAAAATTCATCAAGGATAGTGATGGATTCTGGATGGCATTCCAAGTTTGGTTCGGTTGTGATCGAAGCACCAGTTTTGGTGCAATCACAATTTAGTGAGGGTGGAGGTGGTTTAACCTTTGGATTCCGTTGGTTTTTTTTGGATTGTTTTTTCCATAAGATCCCACATTCATGCTTGGAATATGGCATGAGGGTGACTAGCTGAAATAAATATTTGGCTTAGCCATGTCTATGGTCGGGTGGTACATGGAAGTCCTGAATCTGGCCTGATTTTCCAATGATTAATGAAATCTAAGTTATCTTTATTTTGCATTTGTTTATATGTGGATTTAATGGCTGTTATATATCTAATATCTACATGGTTTTATACAGGTTATAAGCATGGTTAATTGACTGGTTCATGTAATGGTTATTTCATGTATTTACTTGTGAATGTTAAAATGATGGATGCAAGAGATAATTTATGTTATAAAAATTCAATGGAGAAGGTGGTTATCCTTCTTGTCATGTTTCATAAGTGTTTTCAATCATTCATGTTTTATCTTGTATCCTAGACCTGTAGGTAGTATTGATGCCAAGTATTTGACAAAATGTAAGTTCCAGTTGGGAATGGCCAGACTTAGTTATGAGGTTTATTTCTAGTTTATTAGCTTTATCATTATGTCTTTGATGGATTCTGAAGGTTATAACAAGTTCTAGGCAGTGGCTGGAATTGTGGGCTAGAAAAGTGCCATGAATTATGCAGACACTAGCATAGGTAAGCTTAGAAAAGTCCCCGGACGTTGTCTTGCAGGCCTGTGAGAGCGTCCAAAGATCCCTGTACATTGGCATGCCTATATCAAGAGAGCATCCAAACATTAAGAGGCATAAAATATCAGTGGGACCCAAGGTTATGATGTCTGAGTGGTTGAGATGTCCCTTGGGGTTGTTGTTGTTGATGTGTAAGGTCAACTTGATGTGTTCCATTGATTCCATTTCCTTAAGGTCACCAAGGAGGTTCAATCCCTTATAGTGGCCTCTCTCATCACATGTTTACCTCGGTTGGTCAGTTACTTAGGTAGATGTGGGAGGAGGGTTGTTACAGATTGGTATCATAACGTGGTTGCGCTATCCTTAGGTGAATGTGTTTTTCATGCATTCGTGTCAGTTGTACATATATTAGTCATACTTGAACACTTCCTGCGTATGCATGGCGTTGGTCATGGTTGTAATGATGTCGCCATGGGAATGAGGATTTCGTTGGGTGAAGCATGTTTTCATGAGTATATGGCAAGTTACATGTTGTTATATGTCGCTTACATGTATCATTTTGTACGCTTGGATTACATTCTCATATGTGTTGGTTACATTCTTGTATGTTTGGTTTCATGTATCATTATTGTAAATTTGGTTTCGAGTATTGTTCATGTATGCTTGACTATATGTTTCATGTGTGCGTGTGGTCAATTACACATTGCTTATGCATGTTAATGTTTGCATGTGGTCAATTATATGTTGGTTTTGTGGTTGTTGTGGTCATGGATGTAGTCATGATATGTTTATTTGATATGTTCATGTATTCATGACTAGACCCTAGCTAGAATGATGGACACATGGTTACATGCCTATGTATTATATTGTATATGTTTTCATGATTATGTCACACATTTATCACACTAATTTGATGATATTGTAGATGAGATATCCTACTTGAACTATTCTAAGATGCGTTAATTTATGGTGATTTCGTTTAGCTGACATAATATGCCTTGGAGGAAAGAGATCAAATGGCTAGAAAGATGGTAGACTAAAAAGACTCCCTTTATGAATAAGATGAGCAGCATGGTGCTGGGTAGTCTTCTAAGATGGAAAATACATTGAGAAGCTTGAAGGAAGAGATAAGAAGTTGTAAGGAGGACAATGAAAAAATCATGCAGGAAGAAGAGCAAAAGGTAGAGGTTAGTGCAATACTACTTCAGAGTTTGTCAGAACTGCAGCGATAAGGACCACTTCAGATTAGCAATGAGCAGGAGGATAAAAATAATAGGGCATATGGCAGCAGGTCTTATGACGGTCACAAGTCAAATAGATATGACATGATCAAAGATGGCAGGTTGTTGGACACTATGGATAGGAGAGGTGATTGACACAGGTACTATTCTAGTTCTGGTTCAGACAAGCATCATGATTGTCACCGTTATCATCCTTACATGAGGAGTGATAGGGGATACTTTCCATATGAGTTTAAGAAATCAAAGCCACCTAACTTTTATGGAGAGATGAATAAATCATAGGAGGTAGAGGCATGGTTTCTTGGTATGAGGAAGTTCTTCAGATTGAATGATTATTCATAAAACATGAAAGAAAGGATAGCCATTTTCAGTCTTAAAGGTAAAGCATATATTTGGTGGGAAGACATGAAGAATGTCATAGGTATACATGAGGATGATTTGAGTTGGCATGAGTTTGAGAGCTCTTCAAGAAGAAGTATTTTCTAGAAAGATACTTTGATGACAGAGCTAAGGAGTTTTATGAGTTGCAGATGGGTTACATGACAAATGATGAGTATACTAGTAGGTTGTTGGAGCTGTTGAGATATGTTCCTTACCTTAAGGAGGAGAAGGACAAGGTTCAAAGATTCATCAGTGGTTTGTAAGAAGAACATAGAGACCAGATTGAGTTCGATGAGCCTATATCGTTGTAAGAGGCCATCCAAAAGTTGAAACATTGTTATGACAAATCGAAGTGAAAAATTGATCCTAAGCTTTACTTGGAAGGAAATGAGAAAGCTAAAGGAAAATGGTCACCAAAGCAAGGAATACCTCAAGAGGTAAGTGAGAAAGAAAATATAGTCCCTTACAAGAGGTTCAATACAACTGAGGGACATTAAGAGTAGTAGGCTAGAGGCAATGGTAGAGAAACATTGTAGTGTTGGATATGTGGTAAGGATCATCATAAGAGGGAATGTCTATAGTATCATAGTGGTAGTAGACCCCAGATCTACAGTGATCAAGATGCACATATAGTTGGTGATGTTGGTCATAACATTCCACGAATCTATGCAGATGTGGACAGTAGAAAGGTAGATCACCAGTAATCTATCATTGAGATGGACATAAGATTTTTCATCAAGTTGTTTCTATTTTTATTGCTCCTAGGTCTAACTATAGTTATATTAATCTTGACTTGGTGGATAAGTGTGGTTTGAGAAAATAAGTGCATGTAGAATCTTAGTTGGCACATTTGGCTATAGGTACAAAGAAGAGAGTCCACCATTGGGTAAGATCTTGTGCATTTGAGTTAAATGGTATACCTACAACAACACACTTGAATGTATTGTCATTGGGATCGTATAGTATTCTTTTGGGTATGGATTGGTTATACCTTGACAGGACCAAACTCGATTTCTTCGACAAGCCCATTGAGTGTGTGGATGATAACGAGAAAAGAGAATCTTGCAGGGAAATAAGAAGCCTACACCAGTGAGGATGGTTACCGCTATGTAGGCTAAGTGTAGTTGTAGAAAAGGTTGTGTGATGTTTGCAGTGCACGTTTCTAGTGATAAAGGTAAGGAAGTTGAGGATACATATGTGTTGAGAAGGTACACTATTCTACAGCGGTTTTAGGATGTATTCCCTTAGGACATTACAAAATTACCACCACATAGGCATGTAAAATTTTCTATTGAGTTGGTGCCAGGGGTAGCTCTGACATCAAAAGCACCCTACATGATGAGCACACTTGAGTTGGTAGAGTTGAAGTTGTAGTTAAAGGAGATGCTTGACAAGGGATACATTAGGCCAAGTGTATCGCCTTGGGGTGCACCATTGTTGGTGGTAAATAAGGAAGATGCAATCTCAAATTGTGCATTGATTACAAGTAGTTGAACAAGGTAACGATCAAGAACAGATACCCATTGCCAAGGATTGATGATTTGTTTGATCAGTTGAAGGGAGTAGCAATGTTTTCTAAGATTGACTTGAGATCGGGATACCATCAAGTATGCATCAAGATAGGGGATATCTTCAAGATTGTGTTCAAGAATAGGTATGGGCATTATGAGTTTGTTGTAGTTCCATTCGATTTGACTAATTCTCTAGCTACATTTATGTTTTTGATGAATAGTGTGTTGCATCCTTATCTAGATAATTTTTTAATTGTAATCATTGATGAAATACTAGTATATTCTAAAAATGAGGAAGAAGATGTTGCGTATTTAGCAGTAGTGTTGATATTGCTAAGATACCATCAATTGTATGCTAAACTTAGCAAGTGAAACTTTTTTCAGACTAAGGTACATTACTTGGGGCATGTTGTCTCCAAGGACGACATAAGAGTAGATCCAGAAAAGATAAGGGGTCATCATGGTGTGGGAAGAACCTAAGAATGTAGATGAAGTGAGATCATTTATGGGATTGGAAGGTTACTACATGAAGTTCATCAGGAGCATCTCACGCACTTCATATCCTATCACATCATTGCAAAGAAAAAGTAAGAATTTTGAATGGGAAGAAGAATGTGAGGCTATTTTTGAGTAACTTAAGCAGTCATTGACACATGCACGAGTACTAAATATTGTAGATACAGGCAAGGGGTTTGTAGTGTGTACAGATGCTTGCAAGAGAGGACTTGGTGGAGTTCTCATGCAAGAAGGATGGGTAGTTTTCTATGATTCACAAAAACTGAATGAGCAGGAGCAGAACTATCTAACACATGACCTTGAGCTGGCAGTGGTCATACATGCACTAAAGATGTGGAGGCACTATATTTTTGGAAGGAGGTTTGTATTGATGAGTGATCATAGTGGCTTGAGGGATTTGTTTGACCCACCGAATCTAAATGCTAGGGAAGCCAGATGGTTGACCACCCTTACTAAGTTATACTTCGAATTCAGATACATCAAAGTAACAGATAATCAGGTTACATATGCTCTCATCAGGAAGTTATGATTATATCATATAGTAGCTATGAGATCTTATGGGACAAAGTTACATGATAGGATCTTGCAGGCAGGATAGCGGGATGACAAGTACATGGAGATCATGCTCAGGTTACAACAAAGTATAGGTGTAGGTACAAGTACAGGAACAAGTGTAGCTGTAAGTAAAGGTGCAGGGACAGGTGCAGGTGAAGTTATAGGTACAGGTGATTAGGATGCATACTATCATCTCACAATAGATGGCTTGGTGAGATTTAGGGACAGGATCTATGTGACAAATTGCCCTGAGCTCAAGAATCTTATCTTGAGGGAGTTTCACTTCAATCCATACTCAAGTTATCTAGGATATCAGAAGAAATTCATGACAATGAAGAAGATCTACTATTGGCCAAATATGAAGAAGGAAGTCGCAGAGTTCATGGGTAGATGCTTTGGTTGTTAGTGGGTAAAGGTAGAATGTAAGCATCCAGGTGGTTTACTACAACCTATTATGATCACGGAATTGAAATGGGAGGTCATTTCCATGGAATTCATCATAGGGTTTCCAAGGACAGTGAGACAACATGATTCCATCATGGTTGTTATGGAAAGGTTAACAAAGGTAGCTTACTTCATTCTAATGAAGACTACAGAGTCATTCAATCAGTTAGCATATGTTTTGATCAGAGAGATAGTGAGATTGCATGGTGTTCCAAAGAATACTTTATTAGACAGGGATTCAAAGTTCACTTCCAAGTTATGGAAGGTGTTATTTGCAGGTTTGGGTATAGAGTTGGCCTTCAGTATAACTTATTATCCACAGACAGATGGATAGACAAAGAGGATCAACATGATCTCGGGGATATGTTGAGGATGTACGTGACGGAATAGAAGATGAAATGGCAGGAGTATCTTCCATTGGTTGAGTTCACATACAACAATGGTTATGATCCGGATTTAAATAGGAACGCAACAAATTACAGAGATAACCATATACACAAATATGCAGCGGAAATAATACTTCATTCAATTAACGGAAAATACTGAAATAGGCTTACAATCAGAAATGGAAATAAACTAGCTAGGGCGATGGTAGCTTATCTCTGAGAAGAGATGTGATGGCTACATGCCTCTGAATTGTGTTACAATGAGGCTCGAAGGCCTATTTATTGTTGAGAAACAATTAAGAAAACCCTTCACATTCCAAAACCTAACCCTAGGAGATGAAACGCCAAACTGTGGGCCCCGTTTGGGGGTAAGTTGGTACATCAACTTCCCGGAGTCGTAACTTTAGCATATGATCTCCGT
>APFE030268243.1:0-23997 GCA_000404065.3 Pinus taeda | reverse complement strand
CCCATACTAGAGGTCTTTGCATGAGTGGATGCCTCCATTCGGTCTGCTCTCAGCATCTCCAATTATGGCTCCTCCACAATTGTCTGAGACTTCTTCTGGGACTGCATGTTGAGTGGTAATTTACTCTCCCTCTCAACCACCAAGTATCTAACCTTTGCCTTGCTCCTCAAGGCTTTGCATGCATCTTGTACCTCAAGTGCATACAGGTTCTTGGCTAGCACACCAATCTGTTTCATCTTTTCCGCCGTCACGAAATTTTCTGGAAAAAATGCTTATTTTAAATCAGCGATATCTCCCTCATCCGAACTCTGATTCAGTGAATTGTTTTTTTTGAATTTTGGTATTTTTTTGCAAGGAATCTAGATCTACTATTCGTTTCTGAAAATTTTGCACAAAATATTTCAAATCTGCTCTACAAACTCGCGGCCCAATTTTTTTATTTTTTTTTACTTCGAATTCTCTTCTTCGTATATTGTTCACTGCTTCGATAAACTTGGTTCTGATACCATGTAGAAATTTCCACAAATTCTCTACTAATCTACCTCTAAGACCATGTAGAAAATATGACTGTAGATTAACTCGATAATGCAACATACTAAAGAAAAATACTATAATCTACTTCTACTATCAAACTTGCGGAAGCTTAAAGATCGAGATGAATTAGAGCTGAACACATATAACCAGAGGAAGAAGAATCAATGCACATGAAACACAAAAAATACTCAAGGGAAAGCCTCAGCTAAAAACCCCACTATTTGTATTATCATACAAGGTGGAAATACATCATAATTATACAAAGCCTTAGCTCTCACAGCTAGCCAGCTCTCAATACAATCCTCCTAGATGCTCACAGGCAAACAAAGCTTCTCACAAACCTTCTCCTCTACCCTCCAAGCCTCCTATTTCCTTGCATATTTACCTCTGGGATGATCTCCTTCACCTAGTGTAACATTGCTCTCACACACTGCTCTAACACACTCTCAGAACTGCAAAATACTCAAGGAACCTTACTCCTTCTGCATGGATGAGTTTCCTTTATAGGAAAACTCATGCAACTGATAGTAACATGTCCTTAACATTTAGCTCAACTAGGTCTTTTTCTGAATAGACATGCATGAGTTTCTGATGAGAGAATCTTCAGTTATCTGGAGTACACTAGTTGGATGCATGCATGTATTAACTAACTAAACTCACAATTAGTTCCTCAAACAGTTTGGAACTAATTTAACTGGACTTAACTCAGTAAATTGAGCTAAATAATTAAAACTCAATCTTATCTCCTTAATTAATGGATAATCTCCTTAATTTAAGGGATAATTGTTGCATGACTTCAGAAAGACTTCTAACTTAAATTTCTCCAACTAAATAATTCATAATGAATTATTTAATTATTTTTCAAGCAACTCGTGAGACTAAATTCGAATTTTAATTCTCAATTTTAATTCAAGGAAAAAATAAAATTGGAATATTTTGAATGTTATTTTTAGCATTTCTCGTTGTTATTCTCAATAGCAAGTATATACACGTTGGAAGAGTATTACACAAAACTAGAGGATGTTATAGATTTACTATAGGAAGTTATAATTCATTGAATGATCAATAAAATCAATTCAAAATTGGACGGGAAATTATTTTTATTTACTAGGATGACTTAGGTATCAATTCCACGTGGAATCACTCAAAAATATATTTATTAACCTATGCTAAAAAATGGCCAAAAATTACTAGTCTAAAATCTAGAAATTTCAAAACTAATAAGCTAGTAAATCTATCAAATTTCTAACATAATAAAATGAAATTAAAATGGGGTGATTTTTGTTATTAACTGTAATTTTTTTTGACCTGATGCAATTGGAGCCAACTCGATTGAACCTCATTAGAATGCTCTAAAAAATAGCATAAATGTATTGTTATTTTCCACAAAGGAGTTCCGAAAATCTAGACTTGGGAATGCGCAAACTAATCCAAGTAGCTCAATGATTGCTATGACCTTCCAAATATTTTCCAAGGATTAAATGATGTTTGTGATCCTTCAAAAGAACTTGCATCAACCATTTAACCCAATCTTACAACAAGAAATCATTAATACTAAATGCAGAAATATAAAGAAACAAGAACAAGAGATGCATGTGAATACGTAGTAAAAAGAAGAAAAGAAAATGATACAAAAGGGATCTGAGACTCCTAGGATGGAAAAGCCCAAGGAAACTCAGAGCCCTATGAAGGATACCAATATTTAGAAGCTAAACATGTCACCAATATTCATTATTTCCATCAATACAATTACATCCCTGCAAGAAATGACAATGGAGCTGAAAAAATAGGAGTTCCCTCCACAAGAAGACTAATGAAAATCTACCCCTATAGGTAAATTCGACTTGGCACTTATAAAAAATGATTATGAATCATTCCTCATGAAAAAAAATCTTTCCCCACCAAAATCCCTTGATTAGTGGATCTAGTTCTGAATATTAGGAATCTGCATTAAATGGCAGGGAACACATTCCTAGATTTTCTCAATCATTAGAGCTCCACAATCTATGTCATAATTCTATAATATCTTGTGGATTTATTATTTAATATTAATCCTCCTATAGTAGGGAGAGATTCCCTAAAGTATCTCCTCCAAATCTTCATAATCTGCCCAATATTCTCACAATATTCCACAAACATAAATAATATTAGGCACAAATATGCAATTATTCATAAACCTTCCTCATGAACGTATTAAAGTTAAAAATACATTATCTAATGCAAAAATAGAGGTTTAATGTGTTTAAGGATGGTCATATGGGCCTTAATTTATGTTTAATTTAGAGGCATGGGCCTTAATTTATGTCTAATTTATTGGGCCATCAGAAAGCAGTTACACTATACCTTTCTGGTTGCTTTCTTTCTCAAATTGATCTTCTCATAGTGGGAATTTATGGTTCTTCATATTTTGATTCCTTTCTACTGTAGAGTATGATTCTTCCTCTTTTAGATCAAACTCTATCTTCTCAGGTTCCTTTGGTATGACTTCATGTTTAATAACACCTTTCACCTCTCTAAACACTACATCTGGGTTGTACACAACCTTCTTTGTTTCTGGGTTCCAAAGATTATAACTTTTTAAACCATCCTTATACCCAATAAAGATGCACTTTTCATATTTACTATCCAACTTTTTTATTTTCCCCTTTGGAACATGTACATATGGATCACATCCAAATAACCTCAAATGTGAAAGAGGGGGTTTCTTACTAGTCCATACCTCTTATGGAGTCTTTTCCTCCAACATTGATGAAAGTGATCTGTTGACCAGATAACATGAAGTCTCCACGGCCTCTGCCTAGAATTCATTTCCTAACCCTGCACCGCTAAAAAATTATCTTGCCTTTTTCATCAACGTCTTGTTTATTTTTTCTGCAACTTGATTTTTTTGAGGTGTGTATGGAGTAGTCTTCTCTCATTCTATACCACACTTTTTACAAAACTCTTCAAATTTCTTCTTACAAAACTCTCCACCATTATCCATCCTCGGCACCTTTACCTTTGTCTGTCTGGTTTTCCACCAGAGCCTTTGAACCTATCAAATACTTCAGATTTCTTCCTGAGGAAATATATCCATGTATTCCTTGAGAAGTCATATATAAATAACACATAGTACACAGACTTACCTAATGATGGAACCAACACAGGTCCAAACACATCACTATGCACAAGCTCTAATATTTGTTTCGCCCTCTTAGCACCAGAGAGGAAACTCACCCTATTCTTCCTCCCATGTACACAATTTTCATAGAAATCAAAATCCAGAAAGAAATTAGATATACCTTCTATCATACCATCACCATGGAGTATTTGAAGGCCCTTCTCCCCAATATTTCCAAGCCTTTGATGCCATAGCATGGTCTTTTCTCCAGAGACCACTAGATTTTCTGTTCCACTTTCAGGAACCACGAAACTGTTGCACCCATCAATAATAGTGCTACCTTGAAGCTTCTATAGAGTTCCAATCTAAACTCCTCGTATCAATACCAGTGCTCCCTGAACCATCTTGCAGGTATCTTTCTCAAACATTATTTTTACAACTTCATCATCAAGCTTGCTTACAAAAATCAGATTTTTGGCCAATGTAGGGATATGCAGAACACCCGAAAGTGTTCTAATCCTTCCACCTTGCAACTTCAACTTAACATTTCCACGACCAATGATTCTAGCATTCTTGTCATCCCCTAAGAAGACATTGCCGCCATCATATTTCTCATACTCGCAGAACCACTCTCTATGGGGAATGAAATGAAAGGATGCACTTGATTCAATCAACCATGCCTCCTGATCTACATGTGTACTTGAAGAAGAAGTCAAGTACACATCCCCACCTGAATCTGAGGTGATTTTCACCTCTGTAGAAGGAGTATCATCAAATCCCTTTTCCTTTCTCAAGAGCTTTAGATTTACAGTCCCTTTTGAAGTGCCATTTCTTTCTGGATTTCCAGCACACCTTTACAGGTTTTCCTGGAGATTTAAATCTCCCACTTGAGGAATTATTTTTTCTTTTGTTCTGAGACCGTCCTCGTATAGAAAAGGGATCACCATTTTGGCCCTCCATATTTTTCCGTCTCATCTCCTCCGACAGCAAGAATGAGACTATTTCATCAAACTACAAGGCAGCTGAATTACTACCTATTGCAACAACCAGACTATCCCACGAATCTGATAGAGAAAACAACAAACTTATGCAATTATCTTCATCTAAAATTTTAATATCAACAGATAATAACTGCCTTACAACATTATTTTATGCGTTCAGATGCTTTGTCACTGAATTTCCATCTTTCATCCTCATGTTATACATATTTTTCCATAGGAATAGTTTATTCACGAGAGACTTAGTTTGGTACAAAGTCCCTAACTTGTCTCACAAAGCCTTCACCGAAGCTTCCCCTGATACATTCAGCAATACTGAATCTGATACACACAATCGCAGTGTGCTCTTTTCCTTCCAATCCAACTTCACCCAGTCTTCAGCAGACATTTTTGTTGGTTTAGTACCCAGATTTACCATGATCCACTGATCTTTATTCACCAGCAAATCCTCCATCTTGAATTTTCACAACTCAAAACTCAGACCATTAAATTTCTTGATCTCTATCTTTCCATTGTTTTCCATCTTCTTTTTCCACAAGAATCGATCCCGCAGATCTCCCACTGAATAGGGTCTTCCACAAGGCCGAGAAAGAAAACCCTCAGTAGCAAAGGCGTCCCCTTAAAGCCCAAACATATCTAATACCAAATGTAGGTTTTAACTCTGTATAGAAATTACCTGCATACGAATTCTAAACACAGAAAATAAACAATGGCGAGAGCATAAAACATAAAACAGATATACATAGAGATTTTCCCCTGGATCCCAAAAGCGGAACTACCAAATTGATTTTTCATTATATTCCTTTCAATGTTACAATACATATATATACATGTCGACGCATCCATTAACCCTGGATTAGAACATAATTGTTGTTCCCTTGACCATATTTACAAAATACCATGGACAGAAATTATCATGCTTAAAACCATGAATGAAATCCATGCACAAAACCATACGTAGGTCCACCCAACTAATATAGGGTCCAAAAACAATTTCCTAGGGCGCTTCCCTAGACCTCGTGCAATGGGGTAGTACAGGGCGGGGGGAGGGGGGAAACAGCCGTCCCTATGACCCCCCTGCAATGCCCGTCGCAACGTACAATGGGGGCTACCTCCGCCCCCACCCTCCCCCCACGCGTGGGGTAGTCGTGGAAAGAATATAACACAACCCAACAAAACTAATCCTAGGAAGCATATCCACCTATGCACTACATCATGGAAGGAGGTTCCACAACAAGAATGGTTACATGGATTCATTCATACATTAGAGACAATCCCTAAAAACGGGTACTTAGAAATAGAGCTTTGACATGGTACAGTAAATTGAGAAGACATGGTTGATGGCTTCATATTAGCATTCAGCTTTGAGGATGATCTCCCATACATAGATTTGGCACTTCAGACAGTTAAGAAGAATATATTTGAGAATCCAACCCCATTGACATGGCAGCAACCTGATTGGGTTGCGTAGTTAGCAAATGCACTAGAATGTTATAACCTTAATGCAAAAGAAGAACAAGATAATCGCAACATCGACATAGCAAAATTAGAGGCATACCGCAAAGTAAATGGACATGATCTAGAGACACCAAACATAACGAAGCCACTGAAGACTAAGAAGGTGAACATATGATTAGAAAAGGAACCCAAATTTGCAACAATATGAGACTATTGGGATGAAAATACAATCGGTAAAGTTACAAAGTTACTTCATTAATACCAAAAAAAAATTCCCACCAATTTTTTAGAGATTAAGGGTATAATAGGAGATCTAGGAGTCATGAAGATTCCCCTTAAGCCTGATGTGAAGCCAATCAAACAAAGACCTTACAAGTTGAACCTGAAGTGTAAGGAGAAAGTAAATATAGAGCTTGATAAGATGATAGTAGCAGGAATTATTGAACCAGTAGAAGAATCAGAATGGGTGATTCCTATGCTGGTGCAAGAAAAGAAGACTCAAGGAGAGATTAGGATATGTGTGGACCTGAGAAAGTCAAATGATCCATGTTTACACAATTCCTTCCCTACCCCTTTCATAGATGAAGTGCCAGATAATGTAAGAGGTCAAGAAAATTACTCATTCACAGATGGATTTTCAGGTTATCATCAAATCAAGATTGCACTTGAAAATCAGCATAAGACCACATTTTCTATAGAATGGGGCTCATATCAATACATAGTAATGTCTTTTGTATTAAAGAATGCCCCTACTATATTTTCTAGAATGGTGGTTGCAGATTTTAAAAAATATATCCAAAAAAAATTGGAGGTTTATTTTGATGATTGAATAGTATTTGGGTTACTAAGCAAACATATTGAATGTTTAAGACTTATGCTTGACACATATAGACAACATCAGATTTCGTTGAACTTAGAGACATGCATATTTTGTGTACCCTTTGACATATCGTTGGGGCATATTGTTTGCAAGAAAGGACTAATGTTTTACCCTACTAAGATTGTTATTATTGTGAATTTTCATCCACCTAAGATAGTAAGACAGCTTCACACTACATTGGGACATACTGGGTATTATAGGAAATTCATCAAGGGGTATACACAGATCACTGCGCCTATGGAGAAATGGTTAAAGAAGGATGTAACTTTTGAGTGGAATGAAGAATGTCATAAGAGCTTTGACATATTGAAAGAAAAAATGGTATCTACACCTATATTAGTGTTCCCTTATTGGAATAAGGAATTCCATGTCCATGTGGATGCCTATTGTATAGATTTGGGAGTAGTATTGGAACAACCTGATGTAGGAGATATTGATCATACTATAGCTTTTGCAAGTAGAAATTTATCTAAATTAGAGAATAATTACACCACTACAGAAAGGGAAGGATTGACCATGGTGTATGCTTTGCAGAAATTTAGACACTCTTTGTTGGGATCACATTTTAAAATGTTTACAGATCATTTTGCACTAAATTATTTGGTTACCAAGCATGTCCTAGGAGAAAGATTTGTAGATCGTTACTATTATTCCAAGAATATGACTTTGAAATCATTGTTAAACCAGGAAGACTGAATGCAAGACCTCATCATTTATCAAGTTTGGAAACAGGGGAAGAACCAACCATCATACAAGATAATCTCCCTGATGCACAGTTATTTGCAATCAGAGTTGTAGATGACCACTTTGAAGATGTCATTTAGTTTTTGACCACAAGGATGGCTTTGTCAACATATATTACGCAACAAAAGAAAGAATTAGTGGTTAAGGAAGCTGAATTTTCATTAATAGAAAGACAGTTATATAAGATGGGACTAGATGAAATATTACGTAGATATGTTCCTGAACATGAAAGACAGATTATTCTAACAGAAGCTCATGATGGCGTAGCTGGTGGACACTATGAAGGCAAAGCTACTCCACAAAATATTTTTAGAGTTGGATTTTGGTGGCCTACTCTACATAAATAGGCAAAGGAGTACTGTAGATCATGTGATATGTGTCAAAGAATAAGAAAACCTTTATGAAGAAATGAGATACCATTTATATTGCAAGTCTTTGATAAGTGGGCTATATATTTTGTTGGACCCATCAACCCACCTAGAAAGAGGATTGGTGTGAGGTGCATAATTATAGCAACGGATTACTTGACAAGAGGGACTGAAGCACAACCAGTAAGGGATTACAATGCAGAGACTACTGCGAAGTTTATTTTTGAGTATATATTATTTAGATTTGGATGTCCAAAGATTTTGATGAGTGACCAAGGTTCTCACTTCCTGAATAAAACTATTCAAGCATTAACTAAAGAATTCCAAGTTTATCATCAAAAGAGTACCCCATATCACCCTCGGGCCAATGGGACAGTAGAAGCATTCAATAAGATTTTGGAGAATGAAATTGAATAAAGTATGCAACGCGAACATAGATGACTGAGACCTTAGAATCCTAGCAATTTTATGGGTTTATAGGAACACATGTAAAAATTTGATAGGTTAGACACCCTTCAGGTTAGTTTATGGGCAAGAAGTTGTGATGCCCATATAGTACATAGTGCCTAGCTTGAGGATTGCGGTTTTTATAGATATGGCAGACCCTGATATAATGGAGGAAAGAATGTCATAGTTGATTTCTTTGGAAGAAGACATATTTATAGCAAGATTCCATCAGCAGTCACAAAAATAAAGAGAAAAGGATTGGCATGACAAATATATTAAGTAGAATAAGTTCCAGGTCGGAGACCTTGTTCTCTTCTATGACAGTAAGTTTATGAAATCTTCAGGAAAATTCAAGATGCATTGGTTGGGCCCCTACATTATCAAGCATATTACTAATGGAGGCACAGTTCATTTAGCAAAGTTAAATGGAGAATTGATCTAAGGAAGAGTAAATGGAAGTAGGATGAAGTTGTACAGGAACAACCCTATCCCTAAAGCCTCGCTCTAAAGAAGAAAGGAGAAAATTCTTAGTTCCACCTACAGTTGAAAGTGGGCAATGGACTATAAACTATGTTACAGAGAGCTTCGATGTAGGAAGTTATTTTGCTACATTATAGATTATGTAGAATTTCATAGGAGCCCCGATGTAAAAGGGGATGTTTGCTACAATATGGATGCGTCGAATTTTCTAGAAAAAAAATATGACCATTAAAAGGGAAAGTTAATGTTAAAACAAGCAGAAAGTTGCATTTAAGAGTACATATTGGAAATATCTAGGGAGAGATATGTAGTTAATGAACACAATCTGAGCTAATGATGAGGTTAGAAACTTGAAATCGCTATAAAAATTTGCATCTCACCAAAATTTAACACTTTACTAAATTGAGAGTCTGAGTGTTGCTATTATGAAGAAATTGCAGAGAATTTCCGCATGAATGTCTTGTAAACTGAAGAATTTGTTTGTGTATTCAACGAGAAGGGCTTAGCCAAAGTTATGGAGGCAGCAACTGAAGCAGTAGCTGGTGCACCCACAATAATCGCTGGTACTCCTGTGGCAGCATCAACTACAACAACATCATGACAAAAACAATGGAGATATCCATGAAAGAAACCAAGCAAGGAAGATAGAACAAAGAAGAAACAATATAAGAAACCCATCAAAGAACCCGAACATGTCAGAAACAGTGAAGAAGAAGTGGAGCACACAGAGAAGATGGAAATATATGGTGCAACATGTCCATCACCTCTCCCACCATATATTCCGCCGATAAAAATGAATGCCAAATGAGTGAAAGACTCGAAGGATGCAAAACTTGGCACCTTAACACCCCTATTGCCAAAGGAAGTACCATTTACTAGGGAATTACCTCGGAAAATATCATAGTTGAAGTTTTCATAATACAACTTAAACAACAGGAATAAATACCCACGGTTCGCACCAGAGCGATATCTAAAACAATTAAACTACCCAGAGAGTGGTGTGATGAGATCAAAGCCACAATAGTGGGAAAATGGATTGGCACAGTCAGGATTCATGAACATGATGAATGCACTACACTTCGATAGAAGTCCCGGGAGCACGGCGTGTGTGTGACATTTACTCATGCTGGTGCACGATGGAT
Source organism: Pinus taeda (assembly GCA_000404065.3). Lineage (NCBI taxonomy): Eukaryota > Viridiplantae > Streptophyta > Pinopsida > Pinales > Pinaceae > Pinus > Pinus taeda. The sequence goes on along the minus strand of APFE030268243.1, from coordinate 13,846 downwards.
TCTTATGGATGGGAAATAAGATCCCTATAGATCCAATGTTGATATGGAGAGTCACCAGATTGTCATATCAAGGGCAGAACCCCATGAAGGAATTCGTTGGAAAAGATCAGGACCATGCCATAGCTGATAGCATGAAGAAGAAGTTCGGTCTAACAAAAGGAAAGGGGATATGATATAAACTCAATCAGTGACCAAGCAATTCTCTTCGCGGCACACATATTGGTTGGAAAGATCATGTGAAAGTGTCGAGATAACGAAGTCCCTGCAGCGGTAGTTTCATTAGGTGCGTAGTGCACCAATGGGATTCATAACAACTGGGCTGAATACCTTTACAAAGAAATTATGGATGACTATTGTGAGGTCCAAGAAAAAGGTATAAATTTTAGTACGCTTGGCTAATTTTGATAGTTGCAATGTTGGCATGGAGAGAGTTGGAGCATTCGCAGTTCCCTCTGGTAGCTTCAAATGTCTATGAAGCCGCACGGTATGCCTTGTTGTGGTATACCACTCAAACATCGCGAGGAATGGAAAATAAGATGTTTTTCATATTATATTACATGGATTTACATATGTTAGTGAACCAGCACCCTCACCTGTCATCGAGCCTATACGAACAGTATAGATCTATTGCAAAGTTCAAAGTTAATTTCCATAAAGTATATATACAGGCTCGTAGGGACAAAATGAAGAAATGGAATCTACTGCCATACTTAGTAACAGAATACGATCTCCTCACACTAGTACAGCAATGGTCAGTAGAATGGATGACTCCGCTAGAGGAATAGGCAAAAGATAGTGTGATAGAGGAGGACACCTCGTAGCATGGTGAAGCGAGTAGAAAGAAAAACGATAAGGATGAGAAAGAATCAAAGGAAGAGGAGAAACGTGACAAGGGTCACCAGGTTCCTCCTAAAGGATATGAGAAATAAGGAGTCTGAAAAGATAGAAATAGAACAAGTTTTCGCAGAAAAGAGGAAAGCACAGGGTGAAGCTTTCACAAAAGTTAAGAAGAAGCATAAGGTAGATAAGAAGAAGGATATCACGCCAATGGTCCTTATTGATGGGAACCTGGAGAAGATTAGGGACAAGATACATGAAGGAACGATAAAATCGTGGAATAAGTTGGAAGATTGCTACGGAGCACTTCTCACAAGTGTGCAAGAGTGGATCGCGGAACTTAAAATTTTGGCACAGACAGTTAGACAGCCAGCATAGATAGAGGAAAGGATTGGAGAAGAAAGGCAAATAGAGCCTACACTTTCAGCAAGGTTAGCACCAATACCCGCTGAAGCCCTACATTTTGACTCCGCCGAGGTACAACAGCAAGAAAAATGGTGGAATCATGTCAACATGAACATTGCAGCATTACCATTGTAGAGAGTACATAAGCTACACTTGGAAATAATAGAGGATCCGAAGTTGCGCGAACATCACACTTTGCAGCTGAACATTCAGGTAGAAAAAGAGTGGTCTTCACTACAGCGAAAGCTCGACCAGATGATCCAGGAGAGGGATCAAGGAGTTCAATAGCAACAAAAGATCAAGGAGGTGATTGAAGCAACATGCAAAGAGATTCTAGACCTTGACGTCTGAGAAGAAGAGCCAGTAGAGGACAAGGTCGCTAAGATCGACTTTGCAATGAAAGGACAATGAAAAGATCACCACAATACATTTTAAATATGAAATGAGGATCAGTGAGCTGCGGATGAAGGTGCAGCCAACCACGCTGCAAGAAGTAAGATAACAGAGGGAGACTGATCTACAAGCAGCAATGGTTGGTATCTTTGCAGCAGTGGTAGACTGTGTGAAGTTGTTGGATGAAAGTTTACAGATTCGGACTTCGCTGCAGGAAGATCCAAATGTGCAGAAACTACAAGAAGAAATTCAACAGAAGCAACAACAGTTAGAAGATATTCAGGAATCTGCGAAGACCTTACCAATCTTGTAGAAGCTTGCCAAGATCAACAAGGGAAATTCCCTTCATCAAAAATATTGAGGAGCTAAAGAAGGAAGAACAAGTTTTAACAAAGAGGACTAGCCATGGGAAGGTGAAGCTCTCCAACTATCATAGGTAGTAGATGAGAAGTTTCAACAGCTTCAACAGAGGGAAACAAAAATGGCGCAAAAAGTGACATAACATGTGACAGAAGCACTATTGGAGGAAGTGCATAGCGAAGAGAAGAAAGTCACAGAGACTCTGCAGAATTTTCAACAATGCTTATAACAGCATTGCAGCAAAGATCAGAGGCAAAGTGGCTGAATGACTTGGGACAAGTCACATGTGAGTGTTGGGGGTTTGTTGAGTGCATCCCAACTTGGCCTAGTTTTTGGTAAAGACTCCGCATTTTGTGGAGGAGAGCACGCAGTGGAGCATGCAGCAGAGTGCGAAGTGGACCGCACATCGAAGTAGTTGGAATATACTGCATGTAATCTGAAAATGAAGATCTTAGATTAATTTTAAGGTATTACAAACTCATGTGCATGGATTTGCCTACATAACTTAGTGCAACAGATCGATAAGATTGTGAATAATATAGGCAATGAAGCAGTTAAAGATACATACATACAAACACACATAACACAACAGGTTTAATCTAGATTTCACCTAAAACTCTTGGGCTACATCTCCTAGTCCAGCCTTCACTCGTGACCTCTCTATTATGTCTTCAAGAGTAGAGTTTTACAAAAGTGAGATCAATTTGAGTCTCAAAACACAAATACAAAACAACAAGAGTTTACTTGAATCCCTCAAGTCTCTTTGAGTACACAGACTCACTCTCTGTCTCTGTTTTCTCTTTGTCTCAACATTGCTTGTCTTTGTCTTCTTCCAGTCTGTGGCATTAAAGCCAATCGATGTTGTCTATTTGTTTCCCCTTCTCGAGCTCTTTGGCTATCGGCCTCTATTCGCTCGAATCCCCTTCTGAGCATTATCAATCATGGAATAACGTCTAGATTTCAAAGGCCATATGGTCCTTCCATTGCAGAAATCCCCAAAAATAATGTTCTCTATTTCCAGAGAGAAATATATTAAAAACACGGGAAAATTCGCCAAACTGACATTTATCGGACTTCAAATATCCTTAAATCCACTCAATACTCCTATCGGGTCTACCTGTAATTGCTATCGCATATCCATCGTTGATCTTGATCCAACAGTTGAGATCTATTTCGGGCGGATCATGCATACGGGGGTTAACCGCTCGAAAATAGTGGTTTTCCCTCTCCGATGCCTAGCCACGTGGCAACTAGTGTATGGGCTCGGGAAAAGCCCGGCCAAAACCACTTACTACCTATGATCCACCCGAAATCTCGCTCATTTCATGGTTTTCCTTTGTATTTGAAAAATGCATTAAAACATTCAAAATATCGCAAAATGGCTTTATGGCGGACTTGAAATGTTATACATGTGCATTAGTAAACCATTTCGGGACTAGTTTCATCGCATCAGGCACATTTCCTTTGCAATTCATTTATTTGGCAGAAATGCAAAATACAAAGGAAAATGCGATTTTCCAGATTTCAAAATATATAAAATATCGCTTATAACCCCATTGGGTCCAGTTGTCGCAAGCCATATTTGTATCAGCCCCACTCCTTTATGTAGCTCTAATGTGATATTCTGATGCGATTGATCGTAATCACATATCGCATAGACCCCAGGGCCATTTGCAAGTGCTCCTTTGTAATTTTCTATTGCGATATTGCGAGTTAACCTGGGTCGTCGATCTATGCGCTTGATCGATGATCCTTGTTGACCTGTGCTGATCGTGATCACAATTGTCATATGATAGGCTCCGATATCCTCTGCCTGCCATCGTCGATTGTGATATGCCGATCGTATCTAGACCATTGATCGGCGAGATTCAACGGCTCCTGTGTGTCATTCCTTTGACCTCCAATAGGCCTTATTTCGTTGTTTTCTTCATGTTTTTGCCTCCCGATAGTGTAATACACCTTTTTAAATTGTTCTTCTTAGGTGATAGTTTTGAATGTTTGAAGACTTAGAGGGTGTTTTGGATCCATTTTGGATCACGCCTTCCCACTAAAAAAGCTTTTGTGACCACCAAAATTTGGGTTTTTTAAGCATCAATCAAGTGAAGATACAGCTTCCTCACTTATCCAATCTCTATCCATATTTCACTGCTTGGTTATGAACCTTTGAGCCCAATTCTGAGGTACTCAACATCCCCTCTGCGCGTAGTTCTCACCTTCCTGTCTAGCACTATGTCTTCCTGCAACTCATTGAGATATTCAGGTAACAAATCATCAATAGAAGGCAACTAACTTTGCTCTTCGGGATCTTCAATCAATGAAGGTTCATATAGTCTCAAGTTCTCCACATTAATGATTGAATAGATATGCATATAAGCTGGAAAATCAAGGCGAAAAGCGTTTTCACCAATTTTCTCAAGTATCATGAAAGGCCCATACCTTATTGGCTTCAACTTCTTACCTTCACCTTGCATTTTGTCTTTGCTGATGTACAGGCAGACTTGATCACCAACTTGGAAGCTATGCTCAATTCGATGTTTATCATGCCTTGCCTTGTACTTGGCCTGGCTTCTTTCCAGCTGTTCCTGCACTGCCTGGTGAATTTCTTGGATTTGTTCAATGAACTTGGTTACTTTGTCCACATCATGATGTCCATCAACTGCTATGTCTTTACTAAAGACAAAATCCAAGGGATACCTTGGTGTAAAACCAAAACAAGTCTCAAAGGATATCTTTGTGTAGAAGAGTGTTTAGCACGGTTGTAAGCATGTTTCACATAACACAAATTTTCATCCCAAAGCTTGGGATGCTTGCTGCAATAGCCTTTGAGCAACTGGATCACTGTCCTATTGACCACCTATGTTTGACCATTTGTTTGTGGATGAGAGGTTGTGCTCTTCTTCAATCTGGTGTCCATCAATTCCCACAGACTTGACCAAAATTTCCCAACAAATCGGGAATCTCGATCAGATACAATGGAAGTGGGTAACCCAAAATGAACCCAGACATGTTGAAAGAACAACTTCCCTTTTTTCTCAGCTGTAATATTCTTATTACAAGGTGTTGGATACCTATACCAATAGGTTTCATATTTCATGATTGGCAAATTCAAGTGCCAAATATGCTCTACTTTGCTGTTACAAAGGTTCCATATTTGCAAGAAAAGACAAGGTGTGTACATGCCTTCATGCCCATTAAAGTGCTGATGGATGACCCAACAATCTAATCTGGATCATGCCATGTTTTCAATTTATGTGTAGAATAGAGAAAGAAATCTGTCCAAACTGTTTAATCTTGGCAGATCAGTAGTTAGGCAGAGAAACTAAGGTTCCCAACTGCTTAATCTGGGGCCTTGGAAGAAATAAGGGTAGTGCTAGATAGGAAATGAAATGCAAAACAAAAAGCCAATGGAAAGGAAAAGGCACACAAGGGGTTTTCAAGTCCAAATGCAACCCCCAAGAAGAAACAAAAAATGCTACACAAAATAGTTGGGTAGGTAGATGGGGTTGCAGAAGTGGTGTTCCTTCCAAGATCAACTTTGCTAACCAAGAACAAGCAAAACAACACAGTGAAGCATGTCTAACTTCCCTTTTTCCCTTTGTTTACCACTCATTACTAACATCCCTTCACAAGTTGTGTACATAAGATAGACTCAAAGCTTTATGTTGGTTCTTATGGTCTTTGGAAGCCACATTTCTTGTGTAAAGTTCTTTTCATTTTGATCTACTCTTTAAAACTAAGTTGTTTCCAAGAAAACATAGTAGTATGAGTCCTCATTTACATTTTCCCCCCATATTAACCTCTAACTCTATTATCTAGCTCCCTATGCTTCACTTTCCCTACTATTATAACACCATGGTGTATAAACCCTAAACAATGTATAAATATCCCCTCCTTGGCATTATAGCCATATGTTTCACTACTAGGGCATTGGATTAACACCTGGTTAAGCTCAAGAACCCAAGCCTAACCCCTTTTCTCCATCAGAACCTATCTACCTAGCCAACTCTCCATTTTTGCCTAAAAACCCTTGAAAAAAAACCCTTTTTGCACCCTTTTACCCACTCAAAGGCAAAAATATGATGAAACCCACTTTCCCTGCCTTATCCTAAGGTTGGGAGCCATTATGCGCTTTTCATGAAATTTCATTAAAACCCGCCCATCCTAAGTTTTTATCCTTCATACGTTTTATGCGGAAAATTTCATAAAAACCTTTATTTTGCCTTTTTCTAAAGTTGTCAGGTATATTCGATTTTACAAAGGAAAACATTGAAAAACTATTGAAATTTGTTGAAAACCCGAAGGGTCCTGCCAGGCGCAATTACCAATGAATATTATTATTTTAAGCCGCCCGTTGACCATATCTTCCGCGCATATCCCCTTCCCGATAGCCATCAGATCTCGCTCTTTAAATCCAACGATCGTCATGGATTTCGGAGGGGCCCCGACGTCCGACAGATATCGTCCGATATCTGTCAGACGATGATGTCACGCAAATCCACGCATCGCCCCCATGTTCCATCGAAGCCCCCTTTGACAGATTCCTTGCCGTATAGGAGGGGGCTCGATATGATGCCATCTGTCTACCTATGTCAGCATCCTTTTGCCGCTCATGTCAGCGCCACGACCGCGCGCCTTGTCCACCATTCGTCCACCTGGCCGCCAGCTCACCGCCCCCGTGGACCAGTCTTTGGCTGCCACGTCACCTGATGACGTCCTGCTGACGTCATCCAACCCAAACCCACTTGCTGATGTCATGCTGACGTCATTTAAAAAAGCGTGCCAATAAGCCAAAAAAGCCATATTTTGCCAAATTTACGTGTTTTTTTGCACTTTTTAACAAAAATACTTCTGCACTCTCTGCATGCGCTTTACGACGAAGAATTCGCCAACCGGTTCAAGACCAACCACAGAGCTTCAGAGCATGTACCCAACTGCTGTTCAGACCCAAGCTGTCCATACAAGCAGGTATTTCTCCTTAAAAACCTCTTTGCAACCTGGTTTCTCTGTAAATACTAAGAATGCCTAAACACAGAAAAAGCTTAAAACTTCACCATAAAACCACGCATACCCAACTCCCTCTTGAAGAATTGATGGTCAAATTTCACTAGCAAAGCCGTTTCAGATTGAACTTTTAGTAAAAACCCTTTTTCCGTTCGCGCAGTTGTGAACTGGAATCCATAACCTGCTTTCAATTATCAAGAAAGGTCTACTAAACACTGTAAATTACTTTCTCAAAGAGCCAAACAGTATTCCAATTGCTGTGGACTTACCCTGCTACCCTGCATTCCTCAAATTCTCCTTTCACAGGTAGTGCTTCTCTCATTTATCAAGCAGTATCCAAACAAACATGGAGACTCCAACGACACCAGTAGCCCTCAATGTTGCTCCCCTAAATGCCCCACAGAGAGATCTGGAGTGGCAGGATTTGGCAGACCTAGACTACCAAATCTCTGAGGACTCCCTATCAAAATTCAAGTTCCACATTCATCTATTAAACGAGCTCAAAACCAAACACAAGGATGGGACAGACATTCTAGGCATTTGGGATTCCTCCCTCCCAATTTTCAAGATCCCTCAGGTCAACCAGTTCCCTGACCTGATTCACCTATGTGCTGTCTGCTATGACCCCATGCAGAGAGCTGTGCTTGACCCTACAGGTGCAGTAGTATTCAACATAACCCCTGAGGCCATCAGGGAAATGCTGCAGTTCAAGATCCAGAAGAAATTGGTCCCCTTGTCCCTACTGGACTTGAGCAACCAAGGAGCCAAGATATTAACAGAAGCACAGATCCTGAAGCTAAATCAACTATTCATTACAAACTCTGACATAGTGCTGCACCCTCCCATTTTTGATGGCTACCTCAATCAACTGGGTGTAGACCTGGCATACATGATTAGCTCAGTTTTGGGGTACAAGTCACTAGAGTTTATTGAGGAAACTGTAGTAGTGATGATGACAATGTTTTCCCCTGGCAAGACTCCTATCTGTTATGATTATGCTACATACATTTCAGACAAGATGCATGAGCAATTTTTGAACTTGTCCAGAGAGAAGGTGTTCAGAGACACCTCCTACATTTACCACCTCATCCTGTACTACCAACATGAGAAGTTCTCCTTTGAGATCAAGAGAACTGATGCAGCAGGCAATCCAAGGTCAGTGGTGTACTGGACCTCAGTCTTTCACCTCAGCACATACTCTCCATACACATACTCTGAGTTCATAGACCTCTTCATCCATCCAACCATGTCTTTATTCTTAACCTCACCCCCTCCAAGACTGACTAATGATATGCTGCAGCTATCCAGTGCATATTGCATAGGGGATTGGTACTTTTACCAACACTATACTGTAATCAGAATATATGGGTGTGAGTTGCGCCCATACAGATTGCCCAGGTATGTGCCTATGAGACTGTTTGCCTTAGAATATTTCAGGCAATTTGGCAATGCCGATATGGTGCACTTTGCAGGCAGGGGCAAGAAGGCACAGCTTAAAGTAAGAAATCAATTGGGCCACTTTGTCTTAAACAAAAGGGAAGGCTGGAAAGATGCTGATAGGAAACTAGAAGGCCTTGGCCTAAAACAAAGTTTCCTTTGGAAGCCTTATGACCCTAACATGTCCATATCCTTGAGAAGGCAGAAATAAAAGCTCTCCAGCTATGAACATGTGAGCATGCCCTACATTCAAAGACATGCCAACCAACCAAAATGGAGAAGGAACACACTGGAAGAACCAGTTACTCAGGAAGAATTAGTTGAAAGGGCCAGAAGGCATTTATTAAAAATGGCTGACTTAGAATCTCCTTCTTAGGTACTTACTCTGCCAAAGCCTCAAGCAGGAGTAGCTGCTTCATCTTCTACAACACATCAAGGGGCAGTGCAAACCACAGACCAAGATCAAAGCAAGGGCAAGGAGAAGGTTATGGAAGAGCCACAAGCACAACAAGGTCAACAACAGCCACCCCAACAGGAACAGCAGCAAAAGGACCAACAGGGTCAGGGGAAACAAACAACAAAGGCCCCAATGGTCACCCAAGAACAGCCAGTGCAAATGGCACCCCTAAGGCAGGATTCAAGGATTGACTCTTCCATCCTCTAGACCCCTCAAAGGGAGGATGTAAGCAGAAAAAGAGATAGGGAAACTCCCCTTACCTCATCACCAGAGAAGAGACAAAGATTAAATCCCTTCTCATAAGAGGAAATGCCAAGCATGGAAGCCTCAGCCAGCTCCTTTCAACAGGAGCATGACAGGGCAGCATTAGGAGAAGTGAGCTCCTCAGGACAGAGGAAGGGAGGAGAAACAAGCATTAAACAACAGTTCAAAGATATCAAGAGAAGGAGTGAACCAATAAAGATTCAACTCTATAATCACCTGCTGAACATGGCTCCTACAAACCAACAAAGGCTCATGTCTGCCTTTGATACACAGGGGGGGAAAATGGTCATGAGCCACTTCACACCAACAGTGCAGCAACCACAATCAGCTGCAGACTATATCAGGACCAATTTGGAGGTCCTAGCAAAAGACATCCACCCAATGGATCAAATTGAGCTCCATAAACAGACGGGTGAGATGGTCTGTGCCACATTGGCTGACAAGACCCTGGTCAACTACAGGCTGCAGAATAGCCTGAACAATACTGCTGCACAGCTTGAATTGGAAAGGGCTTCCTCTCAAGCTAAGGATAACAGGATCAAAGCACTGGAAGAAATCATAATAGAGTTTGGGCATGATCCTAAAGATGTTAAGGCTGTGCAAGAGGTCCTCAGGCTAAGGGATGCTGATATGGCAGCATTAAAAAAGAAGTTAAAAATCCCACCAACTCTTCACCCACAAACAGATGAGGTTGCCCAACAGAGGCAAGAAAAGGATGCAGCTTCTCTATTAATGACATTATACAAAGAGCTCATCCAAACTCATGAAAAGCTGTAGGAGTCAGAAGCCACATTAGAAGCAGCATTACAACAAAAGGAGGCAAGGCAAACCTCACAGCCACCTCCAGAAACAATAAACCTTGAGGAAACCCCTTAAGACACTGCCCCTCCCAGCCAACAAGTGCAGCAAGCAGCCCCAGACACTTCAGCACCAACTACCTCAGCACCAACAACAGAGCAGGCTGAAAGCTTGGACATGCAGAAGCTGAGGAAAGAAATTCAGGTCTTGGAGTCCCAGATGTCTGAGCTAAGCCAAGCCTAGGACAATCTGGCAAAAATAAATGAAAAATATGACAAATCAAAACAAAATGTGGCTGAGAGAGAGAGGGAGGTAAAGGCCCTCAAGAAAAGAATTGCTGAGCTAGAAAAAGAGCTCACATTGGACAAAGTTACATCAGAGCTTAAAAGAGTCATCTGGGGCAATATTGGCCAGTCTATAACAGACCAGTGGGAGTATATTGAGGCCATATATGAGAAAATGGCACTCATTGGAAGAGCACACAAAGAAATACAAAGGGCAAGGGCATCTCTAGGCAGTATGCCTGAGATTGCCACTAGGATGATAGACGTGCTAAACTAGAGGACAAGCTCCCAGCTGATAAAAATGGGGATTGGAAACAGGACAGAGACCATCTCACTAATCAGAAGAGTCCTGACATTAAGAAACCTGATTCAGACTCTGGAAAGAAGAACCTAGGACATGCAAGCAAATATAAACAAATTCCAGAACAGGTTTATGGCATTACAGAACAGGGGGCTTCCTAGCCCATTGGATCCATCAGGAAAGTTACTCTCACATGAGAAATATGCTAAGAGAGTAAAAAATTTTGCAGTAACTCAGATTTCAGAGGCAACTAGTGCATCAACAGAAGCAGGCCCAGTAACAGGGCAGATCCTCTTTGATAGAGTAGATAATCTATTTTTTATTAGGAATGAAATTTACACATTTATTTGATGAGCCCCTCATTTTTTATAATTATACAGAGGCTGATGAGACCATGGGGTCAATTTGAACAATCAGTTGCCTTCATCAGAGGTATGGGAAGAGTTGATACGATTACTGTTAAACCAAAGTCAGTAATTATGATTTTGCCTTTGAAAACATTTTGAATCTCATACACAGCAGGACAAAGACACATCAGCAGGTATGCAGAAAGAGGCTGAGCCAACTCAACGCAAGTATTCGGCCACCACAGCAGCATCAGTAGTCACATGTGACAGGGCCGAGAAGACACAGGAAGTTACAGCTGCACAGACACGTCATTCAGCAGTTATATCAAAGCGCTCAATCGACTCCGTGAGCCGCGAAGGTCAAGATTGTTCTGACAGGAGTTAAGAGCCTTTATAGTTCATTAAAGATTGCAGTAACTTCTCATCTGCAATCTCTGAACGAGTTAGTTGAGATATTTTTCCTCTCAGATGACTCAATGACTGAGATATTTTGTAATAAACTTCTATATATTCCCCCTCGCATTTGTTGGCAGGGGTTGGACTCTGGATGTAAGAAATCTCTTGATATCTATTATGTTCCCCTTCTATTGTAAATCTTCAGAGAACTAATACAAAGGATGATGGGATTTCCAAAGCTTTGTGTCTCTTGATGTCTTGCTGGTGTATGGCTGAATGTTGCAGGATTCCTGCGTTTTTCATGGCTCAATAAGTTTTCTTGTTACTCTCTGTTATATGTTTGATTTTCATATATCATTCACGTTTTCCATATTTCAAATATCTAATAGCAAGGAAAAAGAATAGTCTCAGGATTTAATCACAGATTACCCTGAACTCAATCTAAGCTATTATAAATGTTTTCTTCAGTTATGGTAATGAAAGTGTAATTCTTAATTGCTACCTTTCACACTATATCAGCACAATGATCTATTGTCTCAGGAATTCAGGTATTGCTCCTAAGTAATAGGTCCCTTTCTCACATCCCAGCTCAGTGAAGAATTCTTAACAGCTCTTCACTGGTTGATTCACACTTCACCCTCACTATTTACAGTTTGTTTTATGAAATATATAAAGGCCCTGTAATCCCAGCTGCACTAAACTAGGATCTCAAGGAAACAACAGCTACAGACCCCATTGCCCAATGGATTAATTCATCTACAGAGAGCATTTCAAAATTATCAAAAAACATCCTCCCAACCAAACAAAAACAAACAAACCTTTACTTCATAACTAGCCTAAAATCTCTATAAAAACAGTGACAAACCCTACAGAGAGAGCCCTCTCTGATTACAGCTGGGCTAGAAGCTGTAGTCCAAAGACTGGTTAGTGGTTACCCTGGCCGTATTCCCTTGGGAGTCATAGGGAACAACCTGGGTGTTAACATAAATGGCGACTCTGCTAGGGAAACTCTTCAGGATTGAGAAATTACCATATCTCTGCTGAAACCACACTTGAAATCTGAATATCAGTCAAGAAGCCTTCAAAGTTGTCCCTGTACCAACATCTACAGTCTCAAGGAAGAGCTGATTCAAATATCCATTACACTTATTTGCAGATACAAAGAGGCTTTCAAACTCCTGTCCAGTCCTTGCTATACAACTCTTTCCAAAACTTAAAAGGACTAGCTCAGAAGCTGGCTCCTAAGAAGAATCTTCAGTACACTAGGGCTAATCCTAACCCAAACCCTCCTACTGTCTTTGAAAATCCTAATTCAATCCCCAAACTAATTAAGAAGCAGCAAAAACAAGACAACCTTGCTGACCTTAGTCTAGAGACAGTTCACCCTAACCCCATCTCCACTCCAATCAAAGTACTTTTCCGTTCCACCCCTAACTCCCCTAGTTGCCCATCCACCTCTCAGAGCCCTGCACCCACATCTTCTTCCCCCACACATACCCCCTTGACCAACGCTCTAAATCCTTCCATACCTACTACCCCTGTGGTACCCACTGTTCCTTTTATCCCAGTTGCCCTTATCAATCCCCAAAACCTTGTGAAAATGGCTATGAGGTATGCACCTCTGCAACTACCTGCCAATCCTGTGGCTCTACCTCAGGACTACCAAGCCAAAATCTCATATTTTGACTCCACTGGCCCTTATTCTGCTATTCAGCATGCTAAGAGAATGCAAGATCATTTTGAAAACTACGAGATAGATGATGAAAGTGTGAGGATGAGAATCTTTGTCCAAATCTTAATAGGGGATGTTCGAACTTGGTTCAGATCACTTCCTACAAATACCATCACCACCCCTGATGAGCTTTACCAATCCTTCACAAACAGATGGGAGAAAAAGAAGGATCCTCTACATATACTTGGTGAATATGACATGATTAAGAGAGGTCCTCAAGAGACAGTTCTAGAATATTGTGCCAGGTTTAATAATGTATATAATGCAATACCCCAAAACCTAAGACCTCCCCCTAACTTGGCCTTATACAAATTCCCAGATGGATTTGACCCTGATATGGCTTACCAACTAAAAGAAAGAGCCCCCCAAACCCTTGAAGAAGATCAGAAGGTTGCTGTGACAGTTGAGGCAAACCTGATTGCTAAGAGGAACAGGGCTAGATTAGAAAAGAGAGTTGCCTTTAAAGAGGAACCCTCAGCCTTTGACCAGAAATTAGATGCAATAATTTCTGGTATGAAGAGGTTGGGCGACAGGGTAGAGTCTGTGGAAAGGAAATCTTCATTGGAGGCACCACCAAATAACTCTAATAGAAATCCAAACTTTAGGAGGAATCAAAACCCTAGTGGGGGCAAAGCCAACAATCACCCAGAAATAAGACCTCCATTTCAAGAAAACTATGTTGAAACATCCACATTAGATGAGCAAGTGGATGATACCCATATCCACCTAATGGGTCTTGATGATGAGCACCAAGTCTTCCTAAGTCAAGAAGATCATGAAGAAGAAGACAGCAAACAATTTCAAACAAAGTCAGGAGAATCATTTGATTTCAAA
>APFE030268236.1:0-13818 GCA_000404065.3 Pinus taeda | reverse complement strand
TATTGTTATTTTTGTGCCTTTATATTATTATTGTTAGGTCGGATGGGTTATATTGTGACTCCTTAGACTCCTATATATAGAAAGGAGGTTTTGTCATTTGAAGCAACAAAGAAGCATTCATTTGTGTAATGTAAAGGAGGTTGCCCCCTCAAAGAGGCTAAATTCTAAGGCATTGATCTATCTTTTCTATATTTTTGTGAGCTGGTTTCATAACAGACATTGGTATCTTAGCTTCGCGATCTATTGTGTTCGTCCTTTTGAAGATAGTCGGAGAAGAAGTTTGGTTTAGGAGATCTGCTTTGCTGTTAAATGAAGATTTATTTTGTGCGGAATTCGAACCCTCATAACTGTTGATGCTTGAGGGGTTGTTGACTTCACTCTTTTGTTGTTGGGCGGGGCTTTTCCCCTGCTAGTCTTGAGAGTTGTTTCTTTCTTGCCCGATTTCTTGTGATTCAGATTTTTCTTGAGAGTGTTCTTCTTTGATGATAGTGTAGTGTTCCTTTTGCGCTCCTTCCCACCATGTAGATCTGTGGTGATTTTTTCTAGCAGAATTTTTCTGGGAAGCTTTTAGGCAATTTTTGGCTAGGTGGCTTGTCTCAAAGCGGGATCGACATTTGAAGAGGACACTTTCATAATCGAGTTTCTGGTTCCACACATAGTCTTTACTTGTTAGGTGTATTTTAGCTGGGAATCTGGCGCTGAAGTCCATTTCCACATAGATGCGCACATAGGTGGTTCTGGCATATTCCTTTGTTTCTGGGCACTTGCAGTAAAATTTCTCAATTGCATTTCCAATTGCTTTTAGCGAAGAGAAATTCTAGAGATGCAAGGGTAGGTTTAGCAATCTCACCCAAACTGGTGCTGAGGTTATGACTATTGTTGAGGGATCGAATGATGGATTCCATGGCCTCATGAATAGGCCTGATTTTTCCCAAAACCAAGGGCTGGAAACTAGAATACATTGTCTCCTTTTAGGGGTTCCAAAATCTACTATAAAGAAACCCCTAGCATAGGGGTAGATATTAATTGCATCGGGAATTAAAGGCTTCCATGCCTCTGATATCCAACTGTGGAGAGCTGTCAGTCGTGGCCAAAAGCCATTGAATCGGCAGATTAGGGCAGTCTCAGAGAACTTCAAATCCTCATCGAGTGAGGCCTGGACCACCTGGACAATGGGGGCTGGGGCTTCACTGACGATATGGGCAGGAGCTTGCCCCCCAGAGGTGGACGGAACTAAGCCAGCAGCTATTTTCGCGAAGCTGGGAGCCATCTGGAGAATGCTCTTCTGCTGAGTATAAAAGATTGCCAAAGAGAAGCCACGGAAGATTACCAAAGAGAAGTGAAGAGCCGTAGATCTATAAACCACAGTAAAGAGAAGAACCATAGATCTAAGGCCCAATCGATGAGAAGAGAAGTGAAGATTCACAGATCTATATCACGACTTGGTTACATTCTAGCAATGGTTTCCAAGACTTGGTTACAAACAAGAGCCACAGTAATATGCATGTAGTATGTCGAAACTAGTATTCTAGATCTCCACCTGGAGCTGTATTCTAGATCTCCACAGATCTCCACATGAAAGAGCCGTAGAGGAATCGACAGATCTAAGAGCCGCAGAGGAATCGACAGATCTAATATGGTGTATCAATGGAGTTGCTGATCTCTGTAGATCTAATATGGTGTATAAGAGTTGCAGATCTTCGCAGTAAAGAGCCGCAGTAATATAATAGATCTTGGAGGGATTGAATGA
Organism: Pinus taeda; assembly: GCA_000404065.3. Classification (NCBI taxonomy): domain Eukaryota; kingdom Viridiplantae; phylum Streptophyta; class Pinopsida; order Pinales; family Pinaceae; genus Pinus; species Pinus taeda. The sequence goes on along the minus strand of APFE030268236.1, from coordinate 12,068 downwards.
TGAAGAGTCGCAGATGGAATCGGAAAATCTAAGAGCCGCAAAGGAATCTCCAAATTCATTTACTAAGATCATCACTATATATTCACTCAGATTATCATTACATCTTTACGAAGATCATCATTGTACGAACGAGCTCTATATACTAAACCTGCATTGAGATCTTTTATTAGGATTATGACCGAAATTATATCTACATCAAACGTTGTGCCGAGATTATGATTGCGTCCATAATATGAGACAGAGTGTGTCTCTGTAGGATGACTGAGATCCTTATCATCGCATTTTATGCCTTGACTATGCCTGTGCCTATTATGTGTTATGACCATGTTGAGTATGGCAAAATGTGATCATATTGAGACCAAGACACAATGATATTCATCATTGTAATTGTATGAGATTTATATAAAGGTATGGGAAGATATCACTACATTGAATATATCGAGATTATGATGTTTTGCTGAGACAGAGTGTTCTACACTGAGACCTTCATCTTTGCATCTATGCTGAGACTGTAATCACTATGAAGAACCTAAGATTATGACCCACTGTGATTGTCACCAAAGATGGTAGAGACATCTTATCTCCTATAATGCGGATGTCAGATGAAAACATGCCTATGACTGACCTTGTTTTGCGCAGATCCATAGCAAGGTATATATAGTAGCTTCGACTTCATAATAATATGACTTGAGGCAATGAAGAGATGTGTCTTTAATGCAAGTCGACATGACATCCTTTAATTTTTTTTGTTGGCCGACTTGACTGGATTTTCCAACGTTTTGTTTGCAAAATTCTTCTTGTGCTTTGTCTTGGAGGATTGTGCTTGTCTTGGAGGGCCTTTTAGACTAGTATACATTTACACATAGGCTCAAGAAGATCTCCTTATACATGACTTTGACTCTTTGAATTTTCTAGACTTATCAATTGAGAAAGAAACTCATTCTTGTAATTTACAAAAATAATCTTAGTGAATATACACTTTCTTTAACATAACCTAGGTAAACTAATTGAACTCCTCAAAGCCCATGTCAAAGTGTAAGGAGAATATAATTCTTTTATTTCTATTCCCCCTCCACGATACATCTTTTATTTTGGGTTTTCCCTTTTTGTTTCCTCAAGAACCTTTGTTAAAGGAACTCATAATGTATTGTGATCAAAAAAATATATCATGTAGCCATTAATTGTTGAGCATAAATATATAATCAGTAAAAATAACATAATGTTTAAAGTCATGTTTCACATAAATTTTGGAGTGTTTTGCATACACACAATGAAAAGTATATAACACACGGAAAGGGATTGATCATGAATCCAACAAAAGAAAGTGTTACAAAAAAACATGTAAGTTGATATAATGAAGATGACATGAAAAATGAGATATTTGTGTGCTCATGTATCATGCTTAGTAAAACATTGTATTTTAGTTTGTGTGATATATTTATACATGAGTATTTTATCTAACACATAACATGCAAAAGATAGATTTCACAAACTATAGAGAAAATACATGAGTATTTGTAGTTGAGTAAAGAAAAAACAATATTCTAAGTTTTTATTTTTGCTTCATAATGGTGGCCATGGATATGGGCATGGATGAGTACTAATATAGAAGATTTGGAAAGAATAATGAACAAATATATGATCGAAATTAGCAACATGTTTGAGAATAACACTTTAGTGAGGTCAATTTGGTTACCTGTGAGTGAAATGAGGGCTGAGTTTTTCATTTTTTTCCTGAACCAATTTGCAAGCTATAAAGAAAATTCATAAACTTTCTAGCACTTCAATTTGAGTGTGATTATGAAAATGGTAAAAGGTATGGGAAAATGTCTCAATGTGGGAGGTGTGAAATGGTAAGTATGGTGTGGAGTAAGCCTGTTATGCAAAAAATGTCAATTATTGTCTTTTTTGGGCAATGAAATGATATTTTAAGGTCCACGAGACTAAAAATAGTCTATGAGACCATTAGTTCCATGTTTTTCACTTTTTGCAATTCAATCCTTTTCCAACTCAAATTGATCATGAGTTGGCCCAACCTTTCAATAATCCCCTGACTGAAAAAGAAAATGCCAAGAAACTGATGCTAACATGTTCTCATAACTTTCTTTGATGTCTTTGAAAGCATCACATCCAAAATGAAATGTTCTTTGGATTCCACTACACCAGACGTGAAAAATGTACACACCCGTTCTTCCCAAGCTTCTTTAGGAATTTTCCACCGTCCTGTTTCACACTGAAGTTGATGCGAGTTGGTCCTTAATTGAGCAATAAGAACCTTTTCCCTCCACGGAATGCTAGCTCCAATGAACTCTTTTTGTTGTAGATCAGGTGTAGGGTTGAATTCCTTAATGTAGTACTTCTTCTTTCTATCCAACTCTTTCCCCCATACCATTTTACGAAACTTCTCCACAACAAAATTCTCTAGATTCTTGCTATTTATGGGATAGGCATTGATGTATATATTCCAGTTTTTCATCCATGTATAATTTTTTTCATCCATGTTTTCTTTCTTTCACTCATGCCTTCATTGAAGATACCATTAGACCATCTACCTACTCTCATTTTCTCAATTATTTTTATATATCTTATGAGTCACACAATAACAATTATTTCGATGGGAGTTGCTCCTATTTCACTCAACATTATCTCATAAGGTACTGAACTTTTTATTTTTAACTTTCTCATGTTCAAATGTTTTTGGATTTTCTCAATTTGTTTCCATTTTGAGATGCTAGCCCACAATTCACACCCATATAGCATCACTGGACAAACTAGGAGTCCAAAAATCACTTTAATCATTTTCCAATCCCATAACGCTGCCTCTCTAAGAATGTTTTCAAGAGCATATAATTCTTTCCACCCTCCTAAAATTCTCTTCTTTATGCAGTCCTCCCAATTGAGTTTGTTGTTGAAATCAATCCCGAGGTACTTGTACTCATTTACTTCTTCAAGAATGTTTTCATCAAAGAAGAAAGTATGTTGGCTCTACTTCCTTTTATTAGAGAAAATCATTATTTTGGTCTTGCTAGTATTGACTTGCATCCCCACTGCTCTACAAAAATGATCAAGGGCATATCAGTGCATTTGAAATCCATGGGTTGATTTAGAAATAAATACAATATGATCGACATATAAAAGAAGCTTTATCATAAACTCCCCCAACCGAACACCATCTCCACCTTGCAGATTTAGCCACTTTTCCAATTTATCAATGTATAAACCAAAAAGAGTAGGGGATAAAGGGCAACCTTGCTTGACTCCAATGCCACTTCTAAAGATTTTTGAAATACCTGTTGAGGTTATAATTTTGACTTCCACCTCTTCATAAAGTCTATGGACAATGGCTCTGTAATTTACATGAATTTCAAGTTCTTCCATTCTATGCCACAACGTATCTCTAGGGACTGCGTCAAATGATTTTTTGAAGTCAAAAAAACAAAAAAATACTTCTTATTTGTCCTCCCAAACCTTTTCAACAATGTGTCTCAACGTGATACCATGATCCACTATAGAATGCTTTGGCCTAAAACCCGCTTGTACTCTTGCCCTCTTTTATTTTACTTCTACCCACTTAATAGTTTCAAGTTAAGAAAGATTCAAAAATTATGCATGGGCCATATCAAACTTAAAATCACAACATGCCAAAAAGTACCTTATGTTTACTTGACAAATTTCTAATATGGCATGGCATAATGATAAATGTATGAACTAAAATGGAAAGGTGAGGACCAAATACCTTTTGAGTTGTATGTAAAATAACCATTATATGTCTTCTTTCATATGTTGGAATGTGTTCGAGATGAGGATGGAGTTACAAGTAATTCACGCTACTTCTTTTAACATGGCCTAGCTTAGCATATAAGCCAAGAAAATCATACAGTGACAAACCCCAATTTTATCATATTAACAATGATGAGATATGTAACAGCTTGACTAAGTCTAATGTATACAATGCATGGGTGTGGGTTGAGATATCTTGATGGGAATTAATACATTTTTGTGTTGCATGCATGGAAAACCCATCATTATGAGACCGTAATATGGGTTGGGAGTTGACATGCCGTATTTTATTTGTTGTGGCTAGGGTTTAATAGAATGTTGAAGGGAAAAAATCATGAGGGGACGAATTATGTCTGTGTATTCATAAGGTTCTGTCAAAATGACAGGGCATTAACTGTTGACCAATATGTTTTGTCTTCCCTAGACTTGGTTGTGAATGGTTCCTCTTACCAGTTGTGAGAGCCAAGTGAAGTTTCTAGTGAGCTCTAAATCTCAACTTATTCCTAGAGAGCAAAAGAACACACCAACACCTTTACTTCATTGTGAGTCACGATGTTCTCCACGATCTTCGACGCAATAAACTATTGTAAGGTCTCATAAATTAATCAGCTATAAAATTTATCATCATATGGATCGTAACATTATCAAAATAATGGCATATTATATATGTGCCATATGTTTGTGGCTTGAAAAAATTGGTTTGATATTCACGACATAAACCTTATAAAAGTTGTTTGATATTCATGTATAAATGTCTATGATAAGATTGTTACAAACTTCGCATACACATCGTGAAGGACTAGTAGAGCATATCATGTCTTACTCACATATGTGTTGTGTATGATTCCATTGTCAATGGGGCCCTAAGAATTGTTAAATACTTTGCACTGTTAAATCCGTAGTAGTATATGTCAATGGGGGAACTTCAAGAAAAATGGTGGAGTTATCACAATTAGAAGTAAGCAACAGGTCAGTTTTTTAAGACACAAATAGAATGGACATTTGGCACTAGTTCTCACAATAGGATAACAAGATAATAAACACTCATCCAAATATGAAGGATTTGGAACTCACTACTATCATCTTGTGTTGGAGATGATTGGAATGTCTCTTGTGTTAAAGATGATTTGTGAAGAGAGTTTCATAATTATGATAGCAACATCATCTCAAAGATATTGAATTATAATTTGATATATCATTCAGAATCCCATGGAATTCCTCACAAATCCTCTGCTTTTATTGTTCCTACAGTTAATTGTTTAAGAAACTCCGTCTCTAGTGATCACTAAAGTGAGATTGATATTATTAATCTGGAAAGAGTAGGGCTTGGGAAAAAGGCCTTTGATATGACATCACCATGGTATCAATAAATTAACTAACAAAATTCATTGGAAAAATTAGTAATTATTTGAGTTATAGGTCGGCTCCTCCAATAGATGTGTCCCTTCAAACTATGGTTGAGCTAGTATAAATAGTAGCTTATACTCCTCCATTTCCTTCTTTCAACTCAGTGCAGGTATAATATACACAACAGAAAAGGAGACTAAAGGAGGATGAAAGTTGTAGATTATTGTTTGGGAAAGTCTTGTTGAGTATTATGTGATTAGTATTTGGGCTATATCTCTCTCTACTCATGGAGTACTTGTGGATTAAAAATTCTTCTTTTGTTGCAGCCCAATTTGGTTTAATTTGTGAACAAAACCTTGTTTTTTTCAAGCACAGACTATACTCTCTTTCTCAAGACCCGAGACAAAACTCAACCTTCATTCCAGACCTGCAATACCTAAGACCTGTGGCAGTACTTTCAAACTTGTGCAACCAATTGAAGACATGTTCTTGGCCCCGTGGAAAGAATAAAGTCTCAGCCCTGTGGTAGAATTTTCAATTTGAAGGTGAAAAACCTGTGATAAAAGGAGCTTAGACCTATGGATCTTGGCTTGAAAATTTCAAACCTAAATTATCGAGGCTCAAAAATATGGAGGATATGAAGCTTGTTGACTATGGAGCCTCAGTTCTGAGAAGGATGATGAACCATAACTTGTGACCTATTTATTGACTAGCACCTTGATCTTGTGGGCATACTTGTAAATATCTATGTGACAGGTTCTTGTAAATATCTTAGTATATTGGGAATTGGTTGAATTCCTTAAATGAAGAACCTTGAGTATCATTTGAAGGATATCGAAAGAATAAGTAACATCGGAGTATACATGTGAAGAGCGGTTGTTAATGAAGCATCATAGGAGTACACTTGAAAAAGAGTTGTTGAGGAAACACCATTGGAAAACACTTATAAAGAGGGGTTGTTTGAGGAGAAGAACCTTGAAAAGGACTATAGCTAGCTGGCCTTGAAATGAAATTTTGAAATATCTTTTAAGACACTTTGATCACCTGCGAAGTGACCTTGAAGACCTTTTGTGACAACTCTTCTAGAGCAATCTTAGAGCATACATCCTTGACCTTTGAGCTTTGACTTTGAAGATTTATTTGGAGCATATTGGAGACTATATTGAGCATCTTGCAAGCTTGTTGATGAAGCATCATTAGCTAGATAATTAGAGCAATAGTATTGATTATTTGTTGAAAAGGATTGTGGAAGTATCGCTGAGACACTTTATGGAGACATGATGCATGATTGAAGCCCCAACGAAGTTGTTGTACAGAAGACAACAAAGAAAAAAATGAAATGGAGAGCATATAAACAATCATTTACATTTTGTGATGAAAATAAATTGAAATTTGAAAAAACTAATAAGAAATTAATGAATGAAATCATAGGCAAATTTCATGATCATACTTTGTTACAAACTAATAATTTTCAGCCATTAATGCGAGAAAATTTTGCTCATAAAAATTAGCAACATAGGGTATTTTTTTTGGAGAAATATGCCAGAAAGATATAAGTTGTGGATTGTTCATTTTATTAATAAAAATATGAGTACAAGATACTATTTTGGTTGATTCCTACAAGAATCTAGACTAGAAATATACTTTAATATGTTTAAGATGTAAAAAGACTCATACGTTGACACTCGTAATGCTAAAAATTAAGACAAAGTGTTGGGCAACTTGGACTCTTTTGATATTATTGGAAATATGTTCAACAAAATGTGCATCAATTAGCACTGATATAATAAATATCCAACATTCTAATAACACAAAATAACACAACAAATAAATACCAACCTTAATTAAAAAACCAGATGAGCTCACTTTCTCCTTGTCACTCCTTGAAGGAGTTTTGTTGTCAGCAAAACAACTAAGCTCTTGTACTCTAGAATGAATTAATCAAATGGAAAATAATAAATTTAAAATTTATGCATACCTCTCTTCACTATTATTTTCAAACCTTGCTCATGTGCCTTTTGCTTAGTTTTATTCTTTCCTTAGGTAGTTGGAGGGAAAAATTGTTTTATAACTAATGTTTGTATTATGTTGAACGCTTTTTCTTTCTAATTCAAGAGAAGACATTTATAAGGGGTATTTATAATTATTTAAATTTATATTAGTAGATGGGGACCCCAAATGTCCATGAAATATTTCCATTAAACCTTGTAACTCCCATGAAACCAAATTATTGAGACTATGGCAACATCGAGAACACCATCACAATAAAAATAAGACATATGAATCAACCCAACATCCATAAACATATATAAAGAAACATGTGAAACAACCCCTGTGTCTCCCATCAACCATAATGCCATAAAAATATGTATCATAGTAAAAACTATAATATGTTGTGCCAAAACATGATAATGTCATAGTCTGAAATATGTTTAAGTATATAACGTAAAACAACATCATGCCAAAGAAATAAATTATGTCATCATGCCAAAGAAATAAATTATGTCAGCTCGGGTAGTTTGCTAGGGCCATCCATGTAGAATGGTTTTTCCTCCTCCTCATCCTTTTCTCCTTGTACCTCTAGATGCATGTCTTGGACAAATATTTCTCTCCTCTCCCCTCATTTAGCTATGGGAATGTCAATATGTGTATGTGATGAAGTGGCCTTAGAGGGAGAATGTATAGGCATCGATGACATATGGAACTTCCCAAATGCAAGATAAGTAGGATAATTAGGGGTTCGTTGAGAATGAAAATAAGTGGCTTGAGATAATGTATAGTGTATCTGAGGAGGAATGGTCACTGGGTGAATTGAGTGATGAGAAGCAATAGACCAATGTGTAAAGATAGATGCAGGGCTAACAAGGTTGGTGTCCCAACCATCATTCTATAGTGGTTGGCATTGAGATACATGAGGTTCTAGAATTTCCATTATGCTAAGATGTGGAAAAGGCACATTTTGCAAAGCATGCTAGGTAGGAGGAGGGGGAGGAGGACCTTTGAGGTATAAGTGGCCAATCTATGTCAACTGACTAAAATCCTCAAAGTCTACATCAAAGTGCATGAGAAATATAATTATTTTATTTCTATTATCCCTCCATGGCACACTTTTTATTTTAGTTTTCCCTCTTCTGTTAGCTTGAGAACCTTTGTTAAAGAAACTCATAATGTATCGTGATAAAGAAAATCTATCATGCATCCATTAATTCTTGAGCATGAATATATAATCAACAAAATAAAGGAAAATAGTGATGGTCTAGGGGCACAAACCAAGAGGAAAATTATAACCCAAAACCAATGTAACATGAAGCAGAAGGATCATGCATTAAGTAGCGGGATACACTTGTGGAATTTACACTGGAATTTACATGGTCATGGATTATACTAAAAAGATTTGGGAGAGTGGGTTAGGGTGCAGTTTCCTCCACAACATGCATCATTTTTTTGAAACCATATAAATCAAACCTAGGTTGTGTGATAAAATTCTGAACCATGGGCAACTTGGAGGCTGTAGCATGGAAACTTGTATGTGAGGGTGAACAATATGTTTTCCTAATAAAAATAATGGAATAAAAACACTAAAATTCTCGCATTAAAGATAGTAACAAGATAGATGGAATGATGAGAGGGAAAACCATGAAAAGGGGTTCACTCTTGGCATTAGGTTTATCAGACAAAACAAATCCATAATTTGCAAAAAGAACCAATAACTAGTGGGAACTGAGAGAAAATTCTTCTCATAACCATGATCAATACACTTTATCTTCCCTAGAGTTGGTTGCCAACCGTTCCTCTCAGCAGTTGTGAGAAACACCTTCTTCCTTGAGAGAAAAGGCACACACCAACTACCCTTACTTGGTTATGAGTCACGATGTGCTCGTCAAGCTTCAACATAATAAACTAACTTTAGGTGTTATAAATTAATCAACTATTAAATTTCTCATCATATGGCTCATAACATTATCAAATAATGATGTATTATATATGTGCCATATGTTTGTAGCTTGCAAAAACTAGTTTGATATTCATGGCATCAACCTTATAAAACCTATTTGATATTCACGTATAAATTACTATGATAAAAATTTCCCAAAATTCATCTACATATCACAAAGGGATAGTGAGGAATATCATGTATTTCTCACATATGTGTTGTGTATGCTTCCACTGTAATCACAATTTACACTTTAATAGTTTGAGTGAAAAGCATTACAAGCATACCTTCACATGTGCCATATATCTTCATCGTAAGGCTTCTTAATTCCACATGTATGTCTTGGATGTTCTTGCCATAGTACAATTTACATGATGCATTTTCTTGTGTATATGTCACATGTGCTGGAAAAGTGCACCATGCCTAATAGACTATGCACTCATGCCATGGAAAATTATGCTATCCATGATTATGTTTAAAGATTTGTCGTAAGATTGTTGAGTTTATTAATTAAGTAACCATGCCTTCATACCTTTATAGCATTATATTTTGTATTTTATTTCAAACAATAACTTTGATAACTATAACCTTACACTTTTCAAACTTCTCATGATTTTCATGAAATTGTTATTTTAAAACTTAGTTTTTGCAAATTTTTTCACAAATATATAGTCATGTCGTAAAGAATAGTTTATCAGCAAGGGAAGTATCCATTTTTTATTATGCCCATGAATGATCCTGGAATTGTGATCATATCATTCTCATAATGATGTTGCAGTAGTTAATTTGATGAATATCTTAGTACTTCAAGTATCATAAAAGATTTCAAACCACATATGAAATGTATAACAAGCATATTTATTAATATATAACTCTCTATAGCCACATGTGTTGATTTGAGAATATAACAAGCATATTTATCAATATATAACTCTCTATAGCCACATGTGCTGATTTGAGAATATGGAATTGAAAAATGATGTTATGTAAGAAATATTTATTTCTCTAGGTGATTCAGGTGGATATTGGTGGCCACCCGCCTATCCCACCTAGACCTCCAATCAGTTTCATATGTTTCCTTGATTATAGCAACATTTACTATTTTTAGCATGTTTTGGGTCTTGAAACTCTAGAGTTGTTTCGACCCCCTAAAAAACATTTTTTTGAGGTTTGAAGCAGGCTCGACATTGTTTGTGGAGGGTTATGGAAAAACTTGTACTACTCTGAGAGATATTTCCAACAAGGTATCATAAGCACCAAATGGAGATCATATGACCAAGTTACAACCGCGGGAAGTTGGTTGCCCAACTAACCCCAACGAGGCCCACAAACTCTTGGCATTCCATCTCTTGGAGTTAGGGTTTTGGTTTTTTAGTGTTTCCCCTTGTTGTTCAATAATAAAAAGGTCCTTGAGCCTCATTGTAACACAATTTAGAGGCATGTAGTGGCCACATCTGTTCTGAGAAATAAGATACCATCACTTGAGCTAGTTTATTTCCATTCTTCTTGTAAGCATCTTTTAGTTCTTTGATATTAATGAAATGAAGATTTAATTTTGCTACATCTCGGTGTTTATATATATATATATTGTTACGTTCCTGCATAACTCTGGATCAGTGGTATTTGAGTGGTCTACTCTTTCTTTGTTTTACTTTGCATGTCCCTGACAAGGTCAAGGTATAAGGAGTTAGGGCTCAAACTAGTTGAACCTTTGCAAGACCAACCTCGTAAACCTCAACAACCTCCCATGGTAGAGCAAAAGAAAGATGAGGGAGCAGATCCTTACAAAATATTGCTCGAGGAAGCCCTCAAGTGACAAAGGAACATAATGATGGATAAATTTTCCTAGATCCGACGGCGACTATCCACAAGTGATGCATCTTCATCTAGCAGCAACTCTAGAGGCACCACTCCCTTTAAGGTACAAGTCAAGTTTGAAATTCCCATATACATCGTAGATAGATGGTTAAAATATATAGGAATGATGTTTTTCAGTTCATTACTTTTCCAATCAAGAAAATATTACTTTTACACTCCTCAAAGTCACCTCCCATGACAATGACTAGTGGTAAACCTACTATGAACAGAAGGACGAGAGAGAACCCTCACTATTTTCAGCCACGCCCACTTGGACTTCTTTCAAAGACGCCATCAAGCAACAATATCACCTTGTTGGAAGTTGTGAATATAAATACATAAAGTGGACCACGTTGTGGTAAGGAAGGAACCACGACATATCGAAGTTCACCAATATTTTGCATACCCTTCACATGATGTTGGGTATCAAGGATTCCTAGTGGAATTTGGTACTCAAGTACCATGGTTGTCTACATAACTACATCCAGGACAAGATGGAGTTCCTAGATATCTCCTCTCTTGGCGCCGCCTATCGATACACTATCAGATCGAGCAGAAATTTAAAGAGAAGAAGCAAGACTTTGGATCTGTGAATCTGAAGCAAGGGAAAGGCACCCCCAAACCATAGAAAAAAAGGACAAAGCGAAGGTGGGGTGACCCAAGACAACCCACTGAAGCCGTAAGAAAATAACAACACCATGAAGACAAAGAAGGACACCGGGAAATGGTGTAAGTTCCTTAAAAGCCCCACTCACAACAAAAGTGAGTTTAAAGTCAAGTAGTCACTAGTGGCCGAGCTCAAGTCTTATGAATCATGTGCATGTTACGACTCTGAGTTAGAACCCAACCAGGGGAATGAAAAATGGAAGTAGATTATTGGTGTGGTTCCTAATGCTAGTATTGCCACCACCAAGATCCAGAAGATTGAGCTTGAAGATCCAGAGAGGGGGAGCGACTCTTCCACTCACAGATGTGGGTGAAGGGTTCTCTGCTACAATTCATTGTCGCATAGTGGAAGCCAAAATAACCTCATTTCAGTAGAGGTTGTGAAGTGGTTGGGCCTATTGACTACACCACACCCAGAGTCGTACACCATCGAGTGGCTTCACCAAGGAGGTAGCACCACCTACCACCATCTCTTTGATCACTG
>APFE030268221.1:0-15195 GCA_000404065.3 Pinus taeda | reverse complement strand
TTGGAGGAACACTTCCTGGAATAAGATGAATAGCATGATCATGATCACGAATAGGGGGGAGACCTTTGGGAGTATTAAATACCTTGGAATGATTGTTCAAGACTTTTTGGAGATCTAGAGAAATAGAAGATTCCAAAGTGGAAACATCTAGGGAACATAATTGTGCAATTACACCCCTTTCTTCCTTTTTTAGAAGCTTTTTCATACTGTTAGAGCTGATTATCTTTCCCAGTTTCCCTGCAATACCCCTTAATTCAACTTCCTTTCCTTCCATAGAAAATTTCATGAAAATTTCTTGAAAATTAGAAGCTATTGTACCCAAGGATTGTAACCATTGGACTCCTAGTACAACATTTGCACCTTCCATTGGAATGGAAACCATTGGGCTAGTAAATACATATTCTCCCTATCAGCATACTTCTTCATCCTCCTTGTTGCATCATGCAAGCACAACGATGCCAACTCCAAGGTTTCCTCCCAAGCCTTCATGAACTTCTCATCAGGACTCCTCAAAAAACGTCCTATCACAACGATGTGCGGTGCAACCGACATTTATCCATTCACCAACTCAAATGGATTGTACCATGTCGTAGAACTCTTTTGAACATTGTAGCTAAACTGTGCAATATCTAAGAGTTCAGGCCAATCCTTCTGATGAGTCGTCACATAATGTTGCAAGTAGTCCTCCATCAATGTGTTGATCCTCTCGGTCTGCCCATCTGTCTGCGGATGGTAACTCGAACTCATCAAAAACTCTGTCCCAACTAACTTGAACAATGTGGTCCAAAATCTCCCTGTAAAACGTGGATCTCTATCTGACACAATGCTCAATGGCATCCCCCAATACTTCACTATGTTCTTAAAGAACAACTCCGCAGTCCGCTTGGCTCCACAAGGCATCTTTGTAGGAACAAAGACAACATACTTGGAAAAACGATCAACCACGACCATAATCCCATTATACCCCTGAACCTGTGGTAACTGAGTGATGAAGTCCATCAAGAAACTCACCCATGGCCTCTATGGAATCGATAAAGGCTGAAACAATCCTCTTTGCCTCTGAGTATCTGATTTGCCCTGCTGACAAATGATGCACGTATGTACATACTCCTCCACATCCTCCCGCATCTTCTCCCAAAAGAATCTTCTCTCCAACAATGCCAAAGAACGATGCTGCCCTCGGTCGCCAACCCACGGAGAATCGTGGCACTCCTTCGAAAGGTGCCTCCTGAAACCATATGACTTTGGAACATAGAGTCGGTTTCCAAAGAACAAGTACCCGCCCCGTAGAAAGAACTTTCGTGTCTTCCCTTCCTTTATATGTTTCACTATATTCTGCACCAAAGTATTGGTTTCAACACTTTCCTTGAGTTTTTTTTGCATCTCTTCTGACATCTGAACCTGACTTCTACTCCTTGTTGCCCGGTCTTCACCCTCCAATGCTGCAAGTTGTCCCTCCCTACTAAGCGCATCTTCTAGCGCATTGTGTCTACCCGACCTATACTCAATAGACATGTCGAATTCTGCCAAGAAGTCCTGCCAACGAGCTTGCTTCGTAGAAAGCTTCAGTTGTGATGCATAATAACTTGCTGCAACGTTGTCAGTCTTGACAAAAAATGGCTTCCCCATTAGGTAATGCCTCCACACATGAAGATAGTGGATGATTGCAGTCATCTCCTTCTCATGAACCGGATACTCCGTTCTCTATCCTGCAACTTCCAACTTTCATATGCCACCGGATGCCCATCTTGCATAAGAACCCCTCCTATGGCAAAATATGAAGCATCAGAGTGTACCTCAAATGGTCTCCTGAAGTCAGGAAACTTCAGTATCGGTGTTGTAAACATCCTCCTCTTCAAGTCATCAAATTCCTTTTGACATTTATCCGTCCAACACCACCTCTTGTCTTTCTTCAATAATTCCGTCAGTGTCGATGTCACCTTGGAGTAACCTTCTACAAACTTCCATTGGTAGTTGGTCATGCCCAAGAACACACTCATCTCATGGACATTCTTCGGTTCAACCCAGTCCTCAATCGCCTTTACTCTGCTCGGCTCCATCCGTATGTACCCCTGACCAACAATATGTCCAAGGAACGGAATCTCGGTCTCAGCGAACACACACTTAGACTTTTTCAAGAACAAATCATTTGCCCTCAGTGCCTCGAACACCATCACCAAGTGCTTCTTATCATCCTCCATGTTATCACTGTACACCACTATATCATCCAAGTATACTACTATGAACGAGTCCAAGTATGGTCGTAGAACATCATTCATCAAAGTGAAAAACATAGCAGGAGCGTTGTACAACCCGAATGGCATAACAAGGAACTCAAAGCTACCATACCTTGTTACTATCACGGTCTTCTTCTCCTCTCCTTCAACTATCCGCACCTGATAATACCCATGCCTCAAGTCCAGCTTGGAAAACACTTGAGCTTTCGCAAGCTTGTCAAAGCAGTAAGCAGCCAATGGCAGAGGATACATGTTTCTCACCATCTGCTTGTTCACTGCACGGTAGTCACAACACATCCATAGCTCATTCGAATCCTTCTTCTGCTGGAACAATACTGGAGCTCCATAAGGGGACCTTGAAGGTCTAATGAAACCTGCGTCAGCTAACTCCTTTAGCTATCATTTCAATTCCTGCAACTCAAGGCCTGATAAATGATAAGGTGCTCTTGCCGGGGGTTGCTTCCCTGGTTCAAGCCCAATGTTATGGTCCACTGCACGCCTTGGTGGAAGCTTCTTTGGTAGCTCATTAGGCATCAAATCCACATACTCAGTTAGCACATCAGAAATCGCAGCCGGAACAGGCGTCCCCACTCCATCACCTTTGACTCCCTTGAACATCACCGCATATGTCTCCATATCTGACTCCTTCATATCCTTCTCCAAACTCAGTGTAGAAACATGCTTTACCTTAACTTCCCTCCTTTTCCTGTGAGTGGGCAAAGTCCAATTTTGTGTCTGTCCAACCAGCACCACCTCATCATAGAAGGGGACAACAATAGCCCTATTTCCCTTCAAGAGATCCTGTCCAAGTATGGTATCAAATTCGTTCATATCCATCACCGTGGAGTCCAACTGACCTGTCGAGTATTTTATCTGCACCGGCACTTCGTGTGCCAAACCCGCCACCTTAGCTCTAGAGTTCACTGCCTTGACCTCCATGTTCGATGGGAGGATCATCAATCTGACCTCTCTTGCCAACCATGTCATCATAAAGTTATGAGTGGCCCCTGTGTCCACAAGAGCTGGAATGGTCTTGCCACGGACCATCAAGTCCATGAAACCCAGACTGTTCATCCTTGATTTCTCCGTAACTTGTCCTTGCATACATACTTGTTCATTGCGTTCATCATCAAGCAACGGCTTCACCATCTGTGAACTGGCTCTGATACCACCTGTCATGCCCCCAATTCTTTTTTCCTTTAATTGGTCGAGTGCGGCACCGCCTAAGTAACCAACATTTTCCATTATTATGTTACTTTATGAACTACGACTTCAATCATTTATATCAAACATGAAATACTTTCTAATGTGCGGAAACCATAATAAACATCATGATAAATGACAACAAGAACACCAACAATATGCAAGAGAATTTATTTTTATTATATATGAGAAATAGTACAATGGTCGGGAGTGTCGCTCCACCGACGTTCATAAATGAGGTTGGGCGCCCGCCCGTGCAAGAGCGCACGGTGGTCACACCACAACTCTCGCTCAATATACAACCAAACAGCACAATTGTGCCAGAACGGGCGGGCGCACCTGTGCACACCTGCACAAACAACAAACGATTACCCGGCGGGCAGTTCATCTGCACCCTCAACCGATTCTCAACCGCGCCTTCACCGTTTCTCCGTGTGCCTTTTCCCGACAGGCGGGTGCATCTCCTATATGCCTTGCTGCGGCTACCAAGTGCGCACTTCTCCTTTGTGTGATGAAGACTTGTGATGATTCGATGATTCTTCCAAATGAGCGCTTCACCAAACGTTTATACGCTCACCATGTGTGGCGACCTCCCCTCGGTCGACCCACCAATGCCATTGTTTATTCATGTGCGGACGCCCTCAACCGATGTGTGACACCCCTATGTCAAGTCGGCTCACCCATCGCTCATCCACGCCCAGCTCGCATATAAACGATGGTTCCATGCCTTAGTCGATTTTTCTAAGTGAGGAGAGTGCGCGCTTGGCTACATAACCGCAGGGCGTTACACGGGGTATGCATGCGTTTGCATTCTCTGACAAGATGCCAAAAGTTTAGGCATCAGCTCTCGCTCAGCTGTGCACCAACGAGCGGTTTGATTCACTCTCTCCATGCATGGAAAGCATGGAAAGCTCAATCCTTATTTATTTCCTCGTCTCCACAATGGCTATGCTTTTTTCAATTTACTATTTCCCAGAACACATCATGGCCATTTTATGCACCTACCATCGCATAATCTCCGCCATGTTTTCCGTTTTAAAATGCTTTCTCTGTGGTCTCCACACTCCTGAGCTGGCAAATACCCATTTTCAAATTCCGAGTGGCGTTGTTGGGCGATGTAGAATTGAATTCAGATTTGTTAAAGTTTGTTAACTATATTATAAATTTGGCATTATATATATGTAGCAAAATTTATTAATTTAAATGCAAATTAGAAATATTCTAATTACAAATATAGTAAAATTCGTTAACCATCAATTTAATATTAGAACACTAAATTTTGTTAACCATATTTTTGATATTGATAACTTAACTATCCATTTGAGATTAACAATTTTGCATGTTAGTTATTAAAAATTAATGTAACAGAGTAAGGAACACGTTAAATTTTTAGGCTCTATATTAAATATATTAATCACTTGTGTGAATAATATACATATTCAATATTATATATATAACTAACAATGCTGAAAATTTTGTCCTTTTAATTCTAAAAGAGTAAAATCCACATCAATTAAATAATTTATCTCAAGTTTGTTTTTTGTTATCATTATTTATTTTATTTTTATTCTTTTAATTTTAAATTTTATATTATTAAGATATACATATAAATTTTATTTAAAATTTTACATATTTTGACAAGGAATAGTCATTGTAGTAATTGTTTCTTGCCTATTATTTAGTTATTTCCAATTGGTTATAATATTTTTTTGAGCAAATTATTGTCATTTATTACAATGAATGTATAGCTTATCAAAATATAAAGATTTTTATGTGTTAATCAATAGCTTTATCTAATATAGTTTTTCATGCTTCAACTAATACATTCTCAATGCTTTAAATGGAAAAATAATGCTCCTTATCTCAAAGCTTGATTAGCTTCATTAGCTTCATAACTTTGATTCTAACTATAATATCACTAATTTAGCTTACAATCCTTTTGTGACCATAACAACAATCACGCAAAAGAAACTGGAGAAGTAAAGGTAAAGATACTCCCACAAGGCACACCAAAGGGCCTTTGTAACACATAGAGAACCCATGTATTTAGACTGAAGGTAACTCCATTGATATCCAAGAATTTTGGAAATATGTAATTGAATAGCAATAGGAGCATTGAAGAAGAATATATGTAGTTTACCATGAATTATACTTGTTCCCAAAGCTACCATAAGGTATTCTAGTACCTATTTGGAGGCATGAGCTTCTCCTACTATTGGTGCAAACATAAGAAGAGTTTCATCTACAAATTGTTGATAAAATGCAATTTGATCATCCCCGTGAAGTTCCATACCCCTAGTTTTGTTTGAGGGTGCCATAGCCTTAATAG
Source organism: Pinus taeda (assembly GCA_000404065.3). Taxonomy (NCBI): domain Eukaryota; kingdom Viridiplantae; phylum Streptophyta; class Pinopsida; order Pinales; family Pinaceae; genus Pinus; species Pinus taeda. The sequence continues at coordinate 9,426 of APFE030268221.1, read as the reverse complement.
CTCAACTCATTCCTTTTTCCCATTAGTAAGAATTAGTAGGATAATGAGTCCCCTTGTCTAATTCCACAAGGTGGACTAAATGTTGACGAGGGTGGTCCACTTATGAGAATCAAGAAGAAGGATTTGGAAATAAAAGAGATAATCTAATTTATCTATTTGTCAGAAAACCCAAAGGTGAAACAGATGTGATAGATGTATTGCTAGTTGGTTATACCAAAATAATTGGGCATGTCAAGCTTAATGACCATACCCGAATTTTGAAATCTTTATAGGTCAAATTAATTCATGGGCGAAAAGGATGTTATAAAGAATTTTTCCACCTTCACCAAAACTAGATTTCTCCTAGAAGATGAGATTTTACATTCTTTGACATGTCTTCCTTAGGAATACATGTGAATTAGGTGGTATTTTGTTTGTGAGTATTGGGGATGTTATGAAAAATAAGTAAAATATTGATGGCTAAATGAAGGAGAGAAGAACATTCAATTATTCCATTTATCCATGTTTTAACATCAACATCATAACACAATTTCAGCCCTAAAAAACAATTAGGGCTTTAAGTTATAGTGAGATGCTAACATTTAAAAGGAATTGAAAAATTACTACTAATATTTTTCTCACTAAAAAAAAAGGTATTTAAGGGATTCCATTGAAAGAATTACATAGAACATCCCCAGTTTGATTACATCGAACTAGTAGCCATTTAAATGTTCAAATAAAAACACCTATTCGAGATGGATTTGCTTTAGACATCTTTCAATCATATTAGGCCATCATTAAGTCACATGTTTGGGAATTTGTTTGGGATTTTGCATAACATCCCGAATACTCACAAACATAATGTTGCCTACTTCACACAAATTCCTAAGGAAGACATGAGAAATCTCATCTTCTAGGAGAAATCTAGTTATGGTGAAGGTGGAAAAATATTTTATAGCATCATTTTGGCCCATGAATTGATTCGATCTATAAAGATTTCAAAATTTGGGTATGGTCATTAAGATTGACATGCCCAATTATTTTGGTAGACTCAACTAGCAATACATCTATCACATCCTTTTCACCTTTGGGTTTTCTGACAAATAGAAAAATTAGATTATCTCTCTTATTTCCAAGGCCTTCTTCTTGATTCTCATAGATGGACCACCCTCCTCAACATTTAGTCCACCTTGTGGAATTAGACAAGGGGACCTATTATCCTACTTCTTCTTTCTAATGGAAAAAGGAATGAGTTGAGCTATTAAGGTTGTGGTACCCTCAAACAAAACTAGGGGTATGTAACTTCACGGGGATGATCAAATTGCATTTTATCAACAATTTGTAGATGAAACTCTTCTTATGTTTGCACCAATAGTAGGAGAAGCTCATGCCTCCAAATGGGTACTAGAATAAGTACTATCATGGACATATAAATGATATGATTGTAAATCACTTCGAAAACTATGGGGTTGGCAGCATTTTCCCAAGGAATGGACCAAGACATGGAGAATGACATTTGTTTTATCATAAATGTTGTAATAGATTAATATATTATATCTATTGTGGAATACTCCAATATCACTGCTTTGATGATGTGAATTGGAACGTTTTCATAAATTCTTTAAAGTAAGAAGAAGTGTTTCCATAAGACAAAAAGTAGAAGCCATAAAATTCATATATAATAGTAAGAAAAACAGACGGTAAAAAAATTTGAATAAAGTATTACAGAATGTGACAAAATGAAGTAGTATAGAGTGTCCTAAATGACATTCAAATTCACCTATTCGTTATGTAATCACTAAAGGTTCCAACTATTTATAATTTTATCAGAACATCGGAAATGTAAGTCCAAGAAGGAGAAACATATGGGGAAGGGAGGGAGTAGGATGGAGGGAGAGGGAGAAAGAAAGGGAGGTAGAGGGAGGGGAACAATGTAAGGGAAGAGAGAGTGATAGACTTAGTGTTGGAGAGGGATAGGGTAATAGGATAGTATAAGAAGGGAGAGAGCAAGCGAGGGATGGAGTTAAAGAGAGAGAGAGAGGAAGGGAAAGAGAGAGAGAGATAGCGAGAGATGTGGGGGGGGAGGGTGAGGGAGGGATAAAAAGGGTGAGATAAATGGAGAGGGAAAGAGAGGGATGTAGAGGTAGGTTTAGCATGTAAGAGAATAGAGAGGTGGAGAGAGAGAGGCTGCGAAATGGAGAAGGGAACAAGAGAGTAGAGAGAGAGAGGGAGATAGGGAGGGGGAGAGAGAGAGAGCTAATTTGATGGATAGATGTAGGTAGTGAGTGATTGGGAGAGGGGGAGGGGGAGAGAGGGGGATTGGGGGAGAAGGAAATGGAGAGGGTGGTATAGCGTGAGGTAAACGGGTAAAGAGATAATGGGGAGTAGAGTGACTGAGATAAAGAGAGTAGCACACAAGGGGATGGATAAAGAGGGTGGGAGAGAGGGAGTGCGAGTGGAAGAGAGAGAGAGAGAATGGGAGGGAAAGATAGAGTTACTCTTCGAGGGTATAATTCTAAAATTAGAAATTCTTTAATTTTTTATCGAATTGCATGTGGATGTTAAATATGTTTGCCAATTTTTAAGAGCTATGCTAAGTGTATTTGCATGATCTAATGACTTTTCTAATTCTTTCTTTGTTTGGGAAAATTATTGGTGAGACTTTTGAATTATAATGGATAGTTATTAATTTCTTGAGCTATCACTTTGTCTTCCAATCCATTTAGTTAAGAATTGTGTTTCTCATTGTGGTCAACCGACTTATGTACTAATTGTTGGACAACAAAAGGTGGATCATTATTTCTTATTCTAATGTTTATATTAAGTTGTTTTATTTCTTAGTTCTAACATTGAAACCAAATCTCCATTTCTTGTTGTTTTTTCTGTTGAATCTTGTTACGATCGAACTTCATTTCTTTTTTATATTTTCTTGGTTGCTCTCACAAATATTTCTACGGTTTTAAATATATGTTTTCCTGAAGCATGATATGGTTGGGTTTCTCACGAGGTATGTTTTACTATTCTTATTTATATCATAGACGGAGTACTAAGTGTATTTGACTATACACAATGAACTTGTTGATTATTTAATGGTGAGGTTGAAGTAACCTATACTCCTAAATTGATTTTCATTGGCATTTCCATTAATATGTCATCCAACCTAGAATGTTTCGATACAACTTCCTAAGTATAGGTACATCGCATTTTATCTTGACCGTAATTTTATTCTATAATTGTTATTGTAGTAACAAGGGGTGAATCAAAAGTGAAGTCAATGATCAAAACATGATTTTTCTCCTGTTGGGTTTAGTTTACTATCCTTGGTCCTATGCCTATGATGAACTTCCATTTTCTATGTCATGTTTGTGTGGAGTTGATTTCTTATGTTCTTGTATTTGTTGAACTACCATCATTTTCTATGTTATTCTTTCAATGAATACATTTGTTCCATGTCCAAGAAACTGTAAGACGTCAGGCTCAATAGATTATGCTAGAAGTTATCGACATTTTCTAGGCTTTTCTATGGTATGCTAAAGAAAATTCATGCAATTTAGTGTAGATTCTATTTTTGTTGCGGGTCTTCAAGTTGAATACGTGCCAAGATTTCATTCCCATTCATTGTAGATGTTTACTTCACTTTTTTTTTTAACTCCATGAATATTTTCTTTGATATTCTTAGGAGATCTGTGAATATTTTCTTTCATATTATTAGGAGATTATGTCAGAGGTACTGATAGGTCAAATATAAATGGCGTTGTAAAATTATGCTTCCCTTTCTTCTTCCTCTTAAACATATGAAAGCAGTAAAAGTATATCTGCTTCTTCTTCTCAAGCTGGTGGTAAAACTGGGAATATTATGTTAGATTATAAACTGATTCTGTAAACATTTGGTGAGTTGTAGGTTGATACAGAACATCTTCCTGGTCTACATATAAAGAGTAGACATACCAAAATTTAGATATTTTGAGGGACAATTGAATGTGCAATGAGGGATGAAACATTTTTTGTACGTGTTGAGGTACCCTCTATTTGTTGGAAGATTTTTGAAGATTTCTTGTGGGCTATCTGGTGAATTTTGCTTCAAGGCTAACCAAATTACTAAAGAGGGGAACAAAATGGAGTTATTTTAATTTTTACATCCATACGGATTCATATTCAACATGTCACCAATGTTTTTTGCTCAGTTGTATATTTTTGTCATCATGGTAATTTGAGCAATTTCTTCTAGCACAGTGAGTTTAATGTTAGAGACTCTCCTTATTCATCCAAAATGACAATGGTAACCTATCCTTTTGAATGGGGATTTATTTTAATGAGTTTTGTTTAATATATTTATTAATTTAAAAATCAGAATGTAAATTCTTATTTCGATTTTAACATTTTATTTTGAATGGCATAATAGATATCATGCATATTTGAAAAGTTAATTGTTAACATTATGCTACAGAATTGTGAAAAAATAACAAAAAACATAACACTATTGTTGAATCTAACAAGGTTAAAGGAGAAGAAATATTTATACTATCATTCTATTCCATTGTGATTTGCTTCCTTTGAATGTCATTGCTAAATAAATAAATGACATGGCATACATGTTTTATGTAAGTACTTTTTATACTATCATCCCTTTTTGTTGTGTTTTGCTTCCTTTGAATGTCATTGCTAAATAAAAAAAATGAGATTGCTTACATGTTTTATGTAATGTGTTTCGAATATATATCCCTAATAGTTGACATATCAACAAAAGTAGTAGAAGAGCAAGCCTTAATCTTAGATTTGACTCAAAACTCAACATTTAATTTAATGCTCACTAGGAAAAAAATTAGAAATAAGAAAAAAAAAGTAAGATATAAAAGACTTATTTTAACAATATATATTTAACCCAATAACATAAAGATAAATAAATAGAAACCAAATAGAGAATATTTTTTAATGCAAGGAAGGATAAAATAGAAAAAAAGTATAATTATTTATAAAATTAGATCATCAAGAAATAATAACTAAAATGAAATTCACACACTAACATTAAGGCTTTAAAAGGTCTACAAAATATACACCATCATTACTAGTCAAGATCATTACCATATGTTGACTCTAATGATCTTGAGTCGTGAAAAGTGCTTTCTGGGTCAATATCAATAATCAAAATATTATCTCCAAAATTCTCAACATTTCTTATATTCCTTTTTTATGGGAATTAATTTGGAATTACACTTCATTCATCTTTATCCTGACTATGCTAGACCACTTTAAGTACATAGAAGCTATAACTTTAATGTTATAGTTAATGTGTTCGATATTAAAATTGATGTGTGTTGTAACATTTCAAGAGTTACAATGGCTACTATGCGTCATAGTTTTTAGAATTCATTATGTTAAAGATCATAACGCACTATGGTTTAATTAATTTTACAGTTAGTCCCTTGAAAATAATCAAGTGATCAATGTTAGTTTTTCTTAATGGTAATAGTGGTTAGAGGTTGCAATATTAAAGGGTTTGTATTTCTCTAAGAGTGTGAATGATCACAATAAATTAATGTTTATGTGTCATATCAATGATTTGACATTCATAATGGTTTTTGGTTAAGAGAAACATATTGTATCAGATATTATACTTGTCATAGTGGTCAAATGTTACATTAAATAAGGGAGACAATTTGTGGAGGTTAATATAGAGCACAATATCGACAAATATCTAATAATAAATTCATTATAATTAATGAATATATAAATACATCTGTTAATATATATTTTTTTCAAATCAAGATATTATTGGGAAACTCGATTAGTGTTTCCTTATAATTGCCCTCATTGTTTTAATCCAATAACTGATTGGTTGTACTTAAAAAAACTGTTAGTGATTAAGTAGCTAGAGTTTTTGAGACTACTAGAGTTTTGCAAAGCTCTTAGAAATATTGAAAAAAATAGATTCATTTTGAGATAAGTAAATTATTTATAGTATCTATCATTTAAAATTTCTTTAAAAAACTATAAACTAATTATTTTTTAATTACTAATAAAAAGAATTGTTAATGCATATAACTTTATTTATTAATAAAACAAATTATTTTATTACTGAAAATTATTATTAAACCACATGAATTTATCATTTAAAATTTCTTAAAAAAAGTTATAAACTAATTATTTTTTAATTACTAATAAAAAGAATTGTTAGTGTATATAACTTTATTTATTAATAAAAAACTATTTTATTACTAAAAAATATTATTAAACCATATGAATTCTAATAAAGAATTTTGTTATTAAACAACATATCATCAAATTATATTTTGACAATTTTATTTTTTAGAGAAAAAAATTATAATCACTTTCTTTGGTGGTGATTAATTCTGTGAATTCTTTCTCTTATAATGTTATTGCCATGCTATAAATATAAAGTTTTACTTCTAAATTTGTATTTTACCATTAACTTTTAGTATTTCAAATTGCCAATATTTTCTTAAAAACAATGAATGGTTTTTTGTAAATTTTACTTTAATCGTTTACTTTAATCTTTTACTTTATAAATTTAAGTGATAAATTTTTTGTGTGCTTTATTTTTTTTTATTTTAACTGTTAAACTTTTCTTTTGTTTGTAAATCTTTCAAGAATGGTATTAATATTCGGCTTTTAAAATTGAGTTAGTTTTTGCTTTTCTTAGGGTGTCACGGATCTTAAATTCAAATTGTCGTTAAGCACTGATTAAGTGATAGCGGAATTCGACCAATGAGAATTTTTTTCATAGCGTTTTCCTTCATTGTTCAATGCGGATTTCGCAATCTCAATCTCTCTTTGGCGATATGTGAAGATTTCTTACGGACTCCCACCACTGCTGGTCATCAACGGCCGAAACAGCGGCCATGCCCAATTGTTTCAAGACGATAAACGATCAGTTATTATATGAGGATGTTGGATGATTGGAAACGATGGTGTTTCCATGGGTAACGCCAATGTTTCGGAAGTAAGAAAGATAGCTTTGTTGAGAGAGCGTCAAGGGAACGCTGAGCGTCAAACTGAATATCCGAAGGTTATGTGTTCAATCAACTTTCGACAAACCTAAAGCTTCATAATTTTAATTCTAATCACACTAGAAGTAAGGAAGTCATTTCTGTCCATTCGAATTATCTTAACATTCTATAGTCGAGGCTCTTCTCCTTCGATCCTTGTTTTAAAGTCTTTTTAAAAAGAAAATTCCGCAACTATGGATATGAGTTATGGATAATTTTTTATAATTATTTTTTTCGCAACTATGGATATCATTTATGGATAATTTTGTTTGAAGATTTGAAGCCATGCCTTTTCTTCGAACCTTGTTTTAAGGTATGGTTTAATACTTTTTCCTGCACCTATGCATAGGGTTTAGTTTTTACTGCAGCTATGGATATGGTTTAATATTTTTTCCTGCACTTAAGGATAATTTTGTTTATAATTATTTTGCTGCAACTCCGAAGAGAACTTATTGATACTTTTCTTGTTCCATTATACTTTTAGGGTTTTATTGTCTGATCCTGCAACTATGGATAGGTTTTATGTTTATGAATAATTTTGGATAGCGTTTATGAATAATTTTGTTGGCATATTTGAAATATTAAGCGCATTTGAAATAGAAAGGAAAGCACTTATTGATACTTTTGTGTTCTTCAGATCTTCTGTCTTCACACTTACAATTAGTACCCACAGCCAATTAGATTTGCTTCTAAAACATAAATACAATGGCTAGGGTTTCGGGTACATTGTCTTAATGCACCAATACATTAGAAATACATCTTAGTAGAGAAGCGAAGGTATTGAAAAATATTTATAATAATTTCTTTTTGGTAATTTTGTGAATTTATTAACTTTGTTTATTCTTCCACCAATTTAAAACAATTTACAAATTGTTTTTAAATGTCATCATTGCTTTTTTACTTTTTTTAATTCAGTTTTTCTTAAAAAAACCAGATAATTCTGTTTGTTCGGCCTTTGAAATTGCCAATCTTTTACTTCAAAAGAAATTAACAGTTGTTTTTAAATTTAATTTTTAATTTTTTACATTCCCTTTTGAAATTTGAGTCTTAACTTTTCTGTGTTATTTTAAATTTAACTGTTATTATTTTGTTTGTTTTTGGTGGTTTGAAAAATAGAATTAATATTCGGGTTTTAAAATTTAGTTAACTTTTCTTTTTTTTGAGCTTTTTGCTTTTTTTTTTGCTTTAGTTAACTTTTTTCTTTTTCAGACTTTTTCTTTTTTGCTTTAGTTAAATTTAGTTAATAGATGGATTCGGGCGATGGGATTTTTTTCACAAAGGTTTCCTTCATTTCTAAGTGCGGATTTAGCAAGCAATATGCTTCCATTGGTAACACCAATCTTATTGGCTCTGTATGTATCTTTTTCATGAATTCTGTATGTATCTTTTTCATAATTCATGAAGATAGGTTTGTTGGGAGAGCGTCGAGGGAAAGCTGAGCATCAGAGTGAATATCCGAAAGTCATGTGTTAAATCCACGCTCCGGTATATGTAGGTCATGTGTTCGATCCACGCTCGGGTCCATGCCATGAAGGTTATGTGTTCGATCCAAGCTCCAGTCCACGCCATTTCTTTTCGAGGTAAGGAAGCCATTTCTGTGCATTCGAATTATCTTCACGCCACGCCTCTTTCTTCTTTGAGCATTGTTTTAAATAAATCCTTATTTATAATTTATTTCCAGAACTATGAATAGCGTTTATGGATATTTTTTGAATTATCTTAACTTAAGCCATTCCTCTTCTTCGAGCCTTCTTTATAATTTTTTCCGGCAAATATGGATAGCGTAGCGTTTATGGATAATTTTGTTTGCACGTTTATGGACAGCGTTTATGGATCTGATCCTGCAACTATGGATAGGGTTTATGTTTATGGGTAATTTAGTCTTCAAGATTCGTGTGTCCTCACACTCAATTACAATTAATTCACTCAGCTAATTAAATTTGCTTTTAAAATATAAACACAAATAATAGCGAAACCTGAATGGTTATATAACGTTTCCGCTGCATTATAAATACATCTTAGCGGCGAAGGTATTGAAGCCATAGTAATTGTGTTTCGGCCACCTTAACCTTATTTTACAATTAATTCACTCAGCCAATTAAATTTGCTTTTAAAATATAAACACAAATAATAGGAAAGCCTGAATGGTTATATAGCGTTGCGGCTACATTAGAAGTACATCTTAGCGGCTAAGGTTATGAAGGGATAGTGCTGTTTTGGTAATCTTGTGTTTCGGCCACTTTAATTTTATTTGGTCCAATGACGAGAATATATTTGTTATTCCATTTGAGACCACATCAATCCATAGAATATGAGTGAAGGTATTCCATTGTATTTAGGCTTATCCTTATGACTAATGGATGTATTTTGAAGTTTCATTGTGCTGTAGGTTATTTATATTTGGGGTTTGCAGAATTTGTCTATGGTAATGTGCTTTTGT
>APFE030268208.1:3176-40920 GCA_000404065.3 Pinus taeda | reverse complement strand
TATATGAATATATAAATTATAAATAAATTTATCAAGAATTACAATATTAAGAATACTAGGTTTGTTAGATCTGAGACTTTTGTGATCTATATAGTAGAGACCAAATCCTAATTATGTGATTAATCCGAAAGGCCTTTTCTCTAATACTAGGTTTAATAATATTAAGAACTGTTTCTTTAGTAACATCAATTTGTTATAACATATAATTATAATTATGATATAATACTTTGGTTAATTGTTTATATTATATTATTACTATTGATTTATTAATTATTTGATAATCATTATTAATATTAGATTTATAATATCTCTATGACAAAAATCCGATTTGGAATGGGAAACCTTCCCTTTCCATTTCCTTACCCGCTAAGGCATAGTTTTTTTCATCATCAGTCTTTGATGAGTAACCATTTCTGGTGTTCCTTCTGATCTCCTCCTGCATTAAATTTGACCACAGTCATTCCGAATCTGACAGCTTCTCCCTCCCATTAACAAAGTCCTGATAGTTATTCCAACTCTTGGGAAGGCCTAGGAAAGCTAGGCTCACCATATCATTCTTGACAATAGTTATTCCAACACTTCCAAACTCATCATTATTGTTGTCACCTTCTGAAAACAGAGTTCCAGTTGTACAAAGAGGACAAAAGAAATGAGAAGTTTTCAGCCATATTCTAAGCCACATAAGCTTTCAATGCTAAACTAGACCCTCTCCACTGAATAATGCTCGGAACAAGCTTTCCAACGGTACTTAGAAGTCCAAAAATGGACTTCTGGATCAGAAGTTAGAGCAGATTGAAGCTACCCTTTGAAAACTCGAAAAATAAATAAAACATGACCAAGGGTAAGGCTCATCGCAATCACAAATTTCAGAGGTCCAACGAAAATCACATGTCGTAGATTCTAATGATCTACCCTTTGAAAACTCGAAAAATAAATAAAACAGGACCAAGGGTAAGGCTCATCGCAATCACAAATTTCAGAGGTCCAACGAAAATCACATGTCGTAGATTCTAATGATCGTCGATATCGCAATCACAAGTTTCAGAGGTCTAGCACAAATCACATGTTGGAGATTCCAACGATCGTCGGTATCACAATCACAAGTATCAGAGGTCTGGTGCAAACCGCATGTCGGAGGTTCTAGCGATTGCCAATATCACAATCGCAAGTTTCAGAGGTCTGGAGAAAATCACATGTCGGAGGTTCTAGTGATCGTCAATATCGTGATTGCACTCAGAGTTGTATTGCATATTGGCGATCGACATTTTCAAAGGCTACAAACAAATACAGTGTCAGGGAAACCACTGAACGCCGATAATATTAAAAGTGTCGAGACTTGAGCCTATAGTGTAAATCACTGGGGAAGGGCCGATTATGATTAACAAAGAAATTCATTGAAAAACCAAAGTCATGTGGGCTCTTTCTCTCTCCTCCAGTAGGGCTACATGGCAGCATAGGATTGGTCCCAAGAAGGACACATGGCAGCTGATGTCAACATGACGTGGTGGTACGGAGGACATGTCGCATGCGGATTTGCCGTTTTAAGGTGTCATAAGGGGCCAAAACAGGGTGACACGTGGCAAAGGATGACATCATCCCACATATCGGTAATCACACTCATAATTGTAGCACATATCCGCGATTGGCGTTTTCAAAGGCTGCGAACAGATATAGTGTCATGAAACCGTCGAACACTGATATTGTGGGCCCGAAGTGAGGGGGATAGGTGGCATAAGGTGGGTCTCATGATTATGTGCACGTTAGGTATCAATCAAGTGGTTGAGCGAAGAATTTTTTTAAGTTTCCTATGTGCTAAAGCCTTCGCGTTGGCCCTCCCTTATACTCTTCCCATGTGGACCAAACCACGTCGCATATCGTAATCGCCATCTTTGGGAGGGTGAAACTGGAAGCAAAGATTAGTGGTTCTTGATATTATGTGTTGGGACCTGTTACAATGAAATATACCAAAAAAATTGGCCCTTGTCCCAGCTAAATTCTTTTATCTCTAGAAGGCTTAGGCCTTGAGTCCCCAGGTTTCTGCCATGCAATTTTCACCTAAGCCCCTAGGGCTAAGGCATAAGGGGCCAAAGGAAATTGGCAATCGCAGCTTTATTAATCCCATTCTGTTTAAAGTTCTTAAATGGCTTGAGTCCCAATACACTTGTATGATTTGTTCTGCAAGGCACAATTGGTTCTATTGGCTTAATCAAGATTGTAAGAAGGGAAAGATGAGACAACAGTTGTGTTCAGAGTCTATTAAGTCCATTACATGTGTCACTCTCAGTTCCTGCAACAGAAGAATTAAAGCGCTTAAGGCTGAAAGCGATAGGGAACCGACCAAGAGAGTATGAGACGTAATTTAGCAGAGACTTTTTTGGACCAAAGGCCAACAAAGAAGAGTGGAATGGAGATATTTACAGGACCATCATTTCAGTTCATTTACAAATTTTGTTTTACTATTTTTTATTGATATTGTTATGTTGTTTTATTTCCAAGAAAGGTATTTTTCTATTGTAATAATTGGAGGTGATAGAGCCAGCATGCCAAGGACAGCTAGTCATGTAGGCAATTGGAAGTTCAACCTGAGATATTTTGTAATTTTCCTGTTCTCCCTCTCCTTATAAAAGGGAGGAAGAAACGCTTAGAAATTTTTTTGAATTCTGAAGAAAAACTACATGTGATTTATGAAACTGTATGAATTCTAGATTTGCATCTTTCAGAATATAAATGAAATAGTGGTGATTCCAACCTTCGAGTACTACAATATGTTACCTCTTTGTTAAATTCCATTGAGTTCACATTTCCTCTCTGATTTCATGTAATTGTATCTACCATAAATGTCTCATATGTTCTTACGGATTCAATGGTGTTGACTTGTTAATGCACATGCCTATATGTATCTTTGAGATTATATCTTTAAATTTGTGCTCCATGAATCATAGCGTCCAATCCTCTTTCATCCATTATGTCTATCTATAAGTTAGATAAGTGTAGAATTCTTGATGCTTCAAGCTCTATGTGATGAGTTAGTCTATCTCCTTCTCTTCTTTCATTACTCTACAAAAGCTTATTAAACTGTAGGTCCTCTAGTTACTCAGCCTCCACTAGTTTATACCTATATTCCCGTGAGTTGTATATGTGAAAGGATACCAGAAATACATGGCTTATGTCCTTGGATGAAGGAACCAATCCATGTTGTGTATTGTATATTTGTATTTGCTATGTGCATAAAATGTATATGATGTCTCTGGTTTCCTGAAGATCATATAAGACACATAAAAGATAGATGTTACTAGGAACTAGTCTTGTAAGCAATCCAAGGTTGTCTCTGGAAGTGACAAGAATGATAGTGAGTGGAGTTGGTCAAGTATTTTGTAATGGTCTCTCCTTTCTCCATCTTGATTTTTCGAAGTTTGTTTTTCAGTGCCAACTTCCTATGGTCACTATTATTCTGGAATAGGTCTGTCAATGCTTTCCACATATCATATGGAGTTTCCTTCCCATGGAGACTTGAGACAATGTGGTCTCAAACTCCCTCAAGGATTATTTGCCTCGCCTTTTCCACGCACTTCTTTCATTCAGTAAGATTTTGTGCATCCGATGTTGTTGGCTTAGGAATGTCTTTCTCACTGAATTCCTTAAGGTCATTATCCTCCAGCACAACCTCCATCTTATCCTTCTAGGCTATATAATTTGAGCTTCCTTCCAAGGCATACTTGAGCCTCAAACTGTAGAAAGCCATTTGTCGATCTTGAAGTATGTATTGTAAATTCGAATTTCACCTGTAACCCAAAACTCAAAAATTTAAAATCTCCTCTAGTATACTATCTTAAGCTCTGATAACATGTAGATTTTCCTATAGATTCACAACTCATGTAATGTAATAAAACATAAGACAATAATCTACTCTACCTTTAAATAGTTGAAACCAATAATCAATGAAAACAATAATCGACAAGAGGAAGATAATCAAAGACACATAACACAATTGTTTCTCTAGGGAAATCCAATGCTTAAAACCCCAACTATCTATTTCATTAATCAGAAATATAAGTGATAATACAAATCTTGTTCTCACAAGAACAATTCCTGCACAAGTATGATCAACTCCCTACTTGACAAGCCCGCACTAACCAACACTTAGCCAATTTATGATGCCTTCCAAACCCCTATTTACTTGTGCAATTCCTGTGAGGATCAACCCATATTTAATTGGGAAATCCTTTCTCCATAACTATGCAATCCAAACTTAGGTCATTCTTTGATTGCATGCATGACCTATACAACTCGGATCATCATACAACTGATTGTACATTGTCCCTACACTCTAGTCTCAATTGGGTCTTTCTTTGAGTTGACATGCATGAGTTTTTCATGAGGGAATCTTTAGTTAACTGGAGTAGCACTGAGGATGCACCAGTGCACCAACTCACTACTAGACCTCTACTAGTTTAACAAACAGTTAGAACTAGTTTAACGGTCTATAACTTAGTTTAACTGTCTATAACTCAATCAAACTGAGTTATCTAATTACAACTCAAATAAACTCATCCTAGACCCCTAAAATTTATCAATAACATATACATTACTATAGAAATACTTCCAACTCGAAATTCATAAGCTAATTAAGTTAATTAGTCTTAATTAACTATTTACAAGTTGCTATGATAGAATTCAATTTTAATTCTCAGTTTAATTCAAGGAAAAATTAAACTGGAATTTCTTATTTCCATTTCTCAACAGGAGATTCAAGACAATATGATATCAAACTCCTTCTAGGATAATCCTTCTCGCCTTTTCCACACACTTTCCCCATTTTGCCAGATCTTTAGCATCATATGTTAGAGGCTTCGGGTTATCATGATATATGAATTCCTTCAACACATTGTCTTCCAACACTTCCTCCATCATGTCCTTCCAAGCTATGTAATTCGAGCTACCGCCAAGGGCATACTCAAGTCTCAAACCGCATAACGACATCATGTTGGCTCTAAAGTAGGAAATTGAAAATTCGATTTCACATGCACAACAAACTCATATTCTTCTCTTCTATAGTTATTTCAACTCTAATACCATGTATATTTTTATTGTAGATTCAAACTGCATATTGTGACATGCTAAAATATTTGACTTGAATCTATTGTACTCATCAATGGAAACAAAAATTGATTGATGAAATCATGAAGTAAAAAAATGAAGCATTTCAATCACACATAACGCAATAATTTTCTAGGGAAATCCTCAGCTAAAAATCACTGCTATTTGTATATTGTATTAACTAGAAGATCTGAGAAGAAAATACAATTCTTGTTCAATCCAAACAATCTCTGCACAAGTACAAACTATCTCACTACTTCACAAAACAACTCAAGCCAATACTTAGCCAAATTTGTTGCATTCCACTTCGACCCCCACCATTGTTTCTTTCAGTTTTTGTGTTTCCTTAATTGTAGCACAATTTACTATTTTTGGAATTTTTTCAGGTCTTGAACTTCCGGAGCCGTTTTGAGGCCCTAACCGACATTCTTTTGGAAAATGGGAAAACACAAGTATTTAAATAATTTTTGCACTCAAAATTTGTATTCCTTGGATATATCTTTCTAACGAGGTATTGTGCTCATCAAACGAAGATCATATGCCAAATTTACAACCCTGGGAAGTTGATGTACCAATTTACCCAACTGAGGAATCATAGTTTTGGCGCTTCATCTCCTAGGGCTTGGTCTTTGGATGTTTAGGGTTTTCCATTGTTTCTCAATAATAAATAGGCCTTCGAGCCTCATTGTAACACAGTTCAGAGGCATGTAGCTGCTACATCTCTTCTCAGAGACAAGCTACCATCACTTGAGCTAGTTTGTTTCCATTCTGTATGTAAGAATATTTCAGTTCTTTGATATTAAGGAAATGAAATGTTATTTCTACTACATCTCTATAGTTGTGGTTATATCTATATTTTTTTGTGTTCTTGTTTAAGTTCGGATCAATGGTATTAGATCAGTTCTACTCTTTCTATTTTTTTCTCTACATGTCCCCAATGAGGTCAGGGTATAAGGAGTTAGGGATCGAACTAGTTGAACCCTTGCAAGACCAACCTCGCAAATGGCGACAGCCTCCCATGGCGGAAGAAAATAAATATGAGGGAGAAGGAGATCCTTTCAAAATATTTCTCGAAGAATCCCTCGAGAAACAAAGGAAAATGATGATGGAAAACTTTGCCCAGATCGTGGCTACCCATAGGTGACGTATCTTCTTCTGACAGCCACTTTTGGGAGCTCCATTCCCTTTAAGGTACAAGTTAACTTTGACATCTGCATATTTAAAGGTTAGATAGATTTAGATGTCTTAGATAAATGGTTAAATATACTAGAAGGATATTTCTTGGTTCATGGCTTTTCCAACCGGGAAAAGATTACTTTTACACTCCTCAAAGCTACACCCCACGTCAAGCACTTGTGGGAAACCTACTGTGAGAATAGGGACGAGAGTGAACCCTCACTATTCTGAGCCACACCCACTTGGAATTATTTTTGAGATGCCATCAAGGAGCAGTATTAGCTTGTCGGGAGCTTTGAAGATAAATACATAAAGTGAATCACATTGCGGCAGGAAGGGACTAAGATGTGCTAGAGTTCACAAATATTTTTCATACCCTTTGCACAAATTTGGGTATCAAGGATTCTGAGTGACATTTGGTACACAAGTTTCATGGTTGTCTACACAAGTACATCCAGGACGATATGGAGTTCCTGGACATCTCCTGGCTCGGTGTTGCCTATCGATACGTTGTTAAGACAAAGCAGAAATTTAAACAGAAGAAGCAAAACTTTGAATCTGTGAATTTAAAACAAGGGAAAGGCACCGCCAAGTTGTAGAAACAAGGATAAAGCCAAGGCGGGGTGACCCAAGATACCCCTTCGAAGCCATAAGAAAATAACAGCAACACGAAAATGGTGTGAGTTCCATAAGAGATCCACTCACAACACAAGTGAGTGTCAAGCCAAGTAGTCACTTGTGGCCAAGCTAAAGGCTTCTCAATTAGATGCATGTTCCGACTCTGAGTCAAATCCAGACAAGGGGAATAACAAAGGGAAGAAAATTATTGACATGCAGCCCAATGCCATCGTTGCCACCATCAAAATTCAAAAGAATGAGCCTGAAGATCTAGAGGAGGGGAAGCACATGTCCACTAATAGATGTGGGTGAAGGGTTCTCCAGTACAATTCATTGTCGACAACATGAGACAAAAGAACCTCATTTCAGCAAAGGTCATGAATAAGTTGGGCCTACCGACCACACCACATCCGCAGTCGTACACCATTAGGTGGCTTCACCAAGGGCAAGATCTTCATGTCAGCCAACAGTGTCACCTTCCCTACATCATCAATCCCTTTGCATATGAAGTATTGTGTGATGTTGCTCCTCTTGTAGTTGTGATGTATTATTAGGATAACCATACTTGTGGAAGCGACATGTTGTGTATAAGTTTAAGCCCCACATTGTTATTATTACTTTGGGAAATATGTTATATGGGATACTAGAGGTAGCACCGCCTACCACCATCTCTTTGATCAATGTGAATCAATGCAGTAAGAACATTACCCAGACCAAGAAATTTATTTTCCTTGTGATTCACCCTCAGGGCAAGCTGAAGATTGTCGCCACAACCTCCAGATAGGGCTCCTCCACACAGAAGCAGAAGATGGATAGGGTCGTGGAGGAGTACATGAACATCTTCACCTCACCCATAGGGGTATATCTACATTTTCAGGTCAAGCACTCTATTGATCTAACCCCATGTGCATCATTTCCCAATGGACAGATCTATCGACACTCTATTCTGGAGAACGATGAAATCAAGAGGCAGATTCAAGAGTTGTTGTAGAAAGGGAACATCAGGCCAAGTTCATTACCCTGTGGGAGCCCAATCGTGTTGGTACAGAAGAAAGATGAGATATAGAGACTTTGTATCGGCTATTGGGCACTGAACAAGATCATTGTTTGAAATAGGTTTCTAATCCCATGGATTGATGACCTTTTGGACCAACTCAAGGGGGCCAAATATTTAAGTAAGATTGACTTGAAGTCTGAGCATCACAAAGTACTAATCAAACCCTCCAATGTGTAGAAGACTGCCTTCAAATCCAAGGAGGGCCTTTTCAAATGGCTGGTCATGCATTTTGAGTAGATGAATGCCCCCGTGACCTTCATGAAATTGATGGAAGAAATCCTGCAACCCTTCACCATCTCATTTGTAGTGGTGTATTTGGATGA
This sequence comes from Pinus taeda, assembly GCA_000404065.3. Classification (NCBI taxonomy): domain Eukaryota; kingdom Viridiplantae; phylum Streptophyta; class Pinopsida; order Pinales; family Pinaceae; genus Pinus; species Pinus taeda. Next base: position 32,649 of record APFE030268208.1, on the reverse strand, counting down.
CATCCTGATCCTCAACTAGAGTTTGGAAGAGCACCTTTACCACATTTGACAGGTCCATCAAACCCTTTGGCAACACAAGTTATGTGCCAATTTGGAGAAATGTACTTTTTCTATGACCCAAGTTTAATTTTCGGGGTACATCATTGATGAGTGGGGTGTGCATGTGGACCCAACCAAGGTACAAGTCATTCAGGATTGACTAGCCCCAACCACTCTAACAGAGCTCCACATCTTTTTGGGTCTTGCTAATTTCTACTATAGGTTCATGTTGGGGTTCTCTCAGATCACTTGGCCTTTGAGTCAAGTCACCAAGGGAGAAGCAGAAGAAAATTTATTTTGTTATGAATCCCATCATGAATTGTTTTCCGAGTTGAAGCATCACCTTTTCTCTGCACTAATTCTCACCTTACCAGACCTGCAACACCATTTGAGATCAATACAGATACCTCTGACTATGCTATTGGTGTAGTTATTACTCAGCAAGGGCATTAAGTGGCATATCACAGTGAGACACTTTCAGACTTTGACCTATGATAAAGTGATGTATTCCATTATGCTGACCTACTAACAATGGAAGTATTACATTATGGGCAAGGAAATAGTAATTCACATAGAAATCTGACCCTTGTAGTTCATATAGACATAAGGGAAGTTATAGAATGATCGCAATCAGAAATGGTCCACATGCCTACAATAGTTCCATTTGAACATTAAGGACAAGAACGGAAACACCAACAATGTTGCAAACTGCCTTAATCGACCGTCGGTCATGGCACTTACCACTGTGATCAACTCTTGTGGGCACGAGATTTCAGGGTGGCTGCATCTTTACAAGAGCGATCCAGAATTCAGAAACACATACTAGACGCTCCTGGTAGGCAAGCAAGTTCTAAATTTTCACCTCCAAGATGCACTATTATTCCACCAAGGACAACTTTTTGTTCCTTCAAGCGAGCGTTCCAAGATGATTTGGGAGGCACACTACAATAATGTTGTTGGATATTTCAGTGTAGAGAAATAGTGGTAGTGCTGCAGAAGTATTTTTATTGTTTGAACCTTCGATAGGATGTTGGGAAGTACATCAGATCCTGCACTACCTACACCATTTCCAAACTGGCCATCAAGAAAAAAAAGGCCTATATACTCCTCTACCTACTCCTAATTGTCCTTGGGAATCCATCTCCATGGATTACATGTCGGGCCTTCCTTATACTAAGCATGGCAATGACTATGTTTTCGTGGTTGTTGAAAAATTCTCCAAGATGGCCATTTTGGTGGTCTCTAAGAAGAGTATCACAACAGAAGCCACTACTTAGATCTTCTTTGAATGCGTGTGGGTACACTTTGGGATCCCATAGTCCATTATCTTAAATCGGGACAACATGTTCCTAAGTACATTTTCGTCAAGTCTCTGGTTGATGTTGGATACCAAACTCACTAAGTTCACGGATTTCCACCCCCAAACTGATGGCCAAACAGAGGTCGTCAATCGGATGATGGTACACATTTTGTGCATGTACAACTCAAAGTTTCCATGCACATGGGATGAAAGCCTCCCTTATGTCTAGCATAGCTATAATAAAGTTTTCATAGATCAATTGGCCACAACACCCTTTAGGTGGGCTTTGGATTCCAACCAATATGTCCCATTGATGTGGCCATACCATTTACAGCTACTCAGGCAGATTCAGCTCATGTCTAGTCCGAAGTTGACAGGGCTAACAACTTCATTGAGCACATTCAACACATCTGCTAGTAGGTCCATGACATATTGGATAAATCCAATGCTAACTACAAGCAATGACATGATAAACATCGGGTGCCACACAAGTTTCAAGTGGGAAACAATGTTTGATTTCATTTGCAGAAAGAACGCTTTACCAGAGCCCATCGAAAGCTAAGACTGCTCTGATATGGGCCTTACATCATTACCAAGGTTATGGGAGACAATAATTTTTAGCTCAATATTCCCCCATTCCTTGGCCTGTACCTAGTGTTCAATGTGGATTTCCTTCGACCATACTTTCCATCATTACTGGACACATTAGACATTGTAGAACAACTCACACCAATAGAGTTAAACCCATATTGCATGGAACAAGCCAAAATTTATCGAATCATGGACACATAGATAAAGAATACTTTCCTACAGAAAATCCAACTGTATTAGGTTGTCAAAGCTAGACAACTCCTGCACCAAGGCAAGTGGCTCACTAGGGACCAAGTTCAACAAAAGTTTCCCCATCTTATGGAGGCACTCAATGCAATGGGGACCATTGATTCCTAGGAGGAGAGGACTGATCCAGGTGGATATTGGTGGCCATCTGCCTATTCCACTTGGACCCACCATTGTTTCTTTCAGTTTTTCAGTTTCCTTAATTGTAGCAAATCCCACTTCTTCACCCCTGTGAGCATCACCCGATGCAATGAGTGCTAAGTGAACTATTCAAAAATCATGAGAAATTAGTCAGTTATGACTACCTCTCATGGAAATGGTCATACGTTTGAATGACTTACTTAACGCAGTTGAATCCCAAAATGATATCTAATATAATGCACTGCGTAATCCCCCATACTTAAATTTTACTATTTTTGGTAGTTTTCAGACCCTGAACTTCCAGAGCCCTTTTAAGGCCCTAAACGATGTTTTTTTTGGAAAACGGGAAAACATGAGGTTGTGTCTCATGTTTGTAGTTGCAATTTGTATTACTCAGATAGATCTTTCTAATGAGGTATTATGTGCGTCAAATGAAGATCGTATGCCAAAGTTACCATCGTGGGAAGTTGATGTATCAATTTACCCAAATAGGGACCATAATTTTGGCGCTTCATCTCCTAGGGTTAGGTTTTTGGATGGTTAGGGTTTTCCATTGTTTCTCAAAAATAAATAAATTTTTGAGCCTCATTGTAACAAATTTCAAAGGCATGTAGACATCACATCTCTTCTCAGAGATAGGCTACCATTGCCCGAGCTAGTTTATTTCCATTATGTCTTTGATATTAATGAAATGAAGTGTTATTTTTGTTTCATCTTCGTATTTGTGGTTATATCTGTATTTTGTGTGTTCCTGTTTAAGTTCGTATCATTAGATGTATGTTAGAAGAGGAGGCACATTTTTTTATTATAAACATGTATGAAGCGATTTCTGTAGGTCATTTCATAGCCAGGGCTATAACTCAAAAGAACTTAAGGTTTGGTTAATTGTAGCCCACCGTATTTTTCAATGTCCATAAATTTGTTACAATCTACCATAAGTGCCAAATTTGTGTTGGAAGGCAAAAAAAATCCACCTTGCCCCTAATGTCAATGCAAATAGAAGCTCGTTTCCAACAATGGGGGCTCTTTATTGTTGGAGCAAAAATGTGCGTAGCGGAAATCAAAAGACAAATACAGTATAAATATCATACACAAATAACACATTGATTTAATGTGGTTCACCCAACCAATCTGGGCTACGTCCACCAAACAAAGGCATCAGCAATCTTATTATTAAAATAGGAGATTACAAATAATTTATTTCCTCACACTCTCTACCTCATCCCAATATTTGTACGGGCATATATTTTATAGCTAAGAGAATCTAACTAACTCATAAATCCTCTCACAACAAATATAGGATGCATTAACTCTTTCCCAACAAAATAGAGCTAATATAGCAACAAATCCTATTGTTGTCACCTACATGAGATTTTTGCCCAATTTATTAAAACTGAAAATCTCAACAATCTCCACCTTGACAACAATTAGCCTGATACCATGTTTCTTTATTATTTTTATCTTTTCTGCAAGCCAAGAGAAGCCAAACACCAACGTAGCTTCTCTAACAAAATTGGTTTCATGAACATGTCTGCACAGTTCTCCTTTGTATGTACCTTTTCAAGAGAGACTCCCCTTTCAGTGATAACATGTCTTACAAAATGGTATTTGATTGGTATATGCTTTGATTTACTATGATAGGCCGGATTCTTAGCCAAATGTATTGCACTTTGACTGTCACAAAATAACTTGATGTTGTCCTACAACCTACCAAACTCACCAAACAAACCTTTCAACCAAATCGCTTCTTTGCAAGCACGAGAAGCAACAATGTATTCTGCTTCAGTAGTGGATAAAGCAACAATATTTTGTAGCTTTGACATCCAGCTAATAGCTCCACCTGCAAGAGTAAAGACATATCCTGATGTTGACCTTCTCTTATCCAAATCACCTGCAAAATCAGAATCAACATATCTGCAAACATATTCAGTACTTCTCTTATAAGTGATACAATAATCACTTGTGCCTCTCAGATACCGAAGCACCCATTTCACTTCTGACCAGTGTTCTTTTCCTGGATTTTCCATATACCTGCTAACAACCCCAACTGCATGTGAAATATCTGGTCGTGTACAAACCATTGCATACATCAAACAAGGTACTACATTAGCATATGGAATTCGAGACATATATTCCTTTTCTTCATTTGTATTAGGACATAAACTTGAAGAAAGCTTAAAATGGGAAGCTAAAGGGACAAAACAGGCTTCACATTGTTCATACCAAACCTCAAGAGTATTTTCTCAATATACTTCTTTTGTGATAGCCACAGCTTACCATTGCTCCTGTCTCTGAAAATATCCATGCCCAAAATCTGTCTTGCTACTCCTAGATCTTTCATATCAAATGTCCTAGCCATCTGAGCCTTTAACATGTTGATCTCACTTATGCTTTTGCTTGCTAAATTCATATCGTCAACATATAACATTAAGGTAATGAACATGCCATTATTCAATTTCTTAAAGTAAACACAATGATCATATTCACTTCTTATATAATTTTGACTCATCATGAAAGAATCAAATTTCTTGTACCATTGTCGAGGCGACTGCTTTAGACCATACAATGATTTCTTGAGCCTGCAGACAAATTTATTGTTGCGATTTTGAACAAACCCTTCTGGTTGTTCCATGTAAATATCCTCATCTAAATCTCCATGTAAAAATGCAGTTTTAACATCTAGTTGGTGTAATTCTAAATCAAGTAAAGAAACTAATGCTAACACAACCCGAATTGAAACAATTTTTACAACTGGTGAAAAAATATCATGATAGTCAATTCCTGCTTTCTACGAAAAACCTTTTGTGACCAGCCTTGCTTTGTACCCATCTTATGTATCATCAACACCCCTTTTCAATTTGTAAACCCATTTACATCCCACAGTTTTTCTGTCTTTAGGAAGTTCTACCAGATCTCATGTGGCATTCTTGTCTAATGCCATCATTTCGTCCTTCATAGCTTCTTTCCACTTATCACTTTTAGAACCTTCTACATCTTCCTGATAGCACAAAGTTCATCACCATTAGCGGTTAAAGCAACTGAAATAATATAATCATCATACCTTTTAGGAGGATGTTTGATTCTCGTGAACCTCCTTAAAGATGTTTCTGGTACTTCCACAATTTGTTGATTATTATTTGTAGGAACTTCTTCATGATCTACATCTGACACATGTTCATGATCTGCATCTGAAACTTGTTCATGATCTGCATCTGAAACTTGTTCATCTGTACTATCATCAATATTTGAATTAGTTTCAAACTGAATATGTTGAAACTTAGGTACATTATCCTGTTTCAATTTATCATCTACATCTGGATTATTGAGTGAAGATTCATTGAATTTAACATCTCTGTTAATGATGATCTTGTGAGTAGTAGGATCCCACAACCTGTATCCATTAGTCCCATCACCATATCCAACAAAGATATATCTTTTTTATTTAGGACCTAATTTAGAACGTTGATGTTTCGAAATTAGAGGATATGCATCACAACCAAGAACTGTTAGTTTAGAATAATCACAAGGATGACCTTTCCATACCTCTTGAGGAATTTTGCATCCTATTGCACTTGATGGTGATCGATTTATCAAGTAACAAGCCGTAGAAATCGCTTCTGTCCACAACTCCTTCTGAAAATTGGCATTACTAAGCATACTTCTTGCTCTCTCTAAGAGAGTCCTATTCATGCATTCTGCAACTCCATTTTGCTGAGGAGTATATAAAGTAGTTTTATGTCTTTCGATCCCAACGTCCTTGCAATAATTATCAAACTCCTTTGAAGTAAACTCACCACCTTTGTCAGTTCTTAAACATTTAATGGTTCTTCCAGTGATATTATCTACTAATGCTCTAAATTGCTTAAAAACTTTGAATACATCAGACTTTCTTTTCAACATGTAGACCCATACTTTCCTAGAGAAATCATCTATAAAAGATACAAAATATGATGATCCTCCATATGAGGTTGTAGGAGATGGCCCCTAAACATCAGAATGGATATAATCAAGGATTCCCTTACTAGTATGTTTTCCAGTTTTAAATTTTTGCTTACTTTGTTTCCCATATATACAATGTTTGCAAAAAAATTAACTTAAAATACTTTAAACTAGGAAGTAACTTACGATCAGATAAAAATTTTAATCCTCTTCCGCTCATATGGCCAAACTGTTGATGCCATAGTCGAATAGATTCACTGTCATTTTCAGATACAATTGAAGCTTTATCTGACTCTGTTCTTCCTTCTAACTGAAAAAGATTTCCAACCTTCTTTGCTTTCATTACTAGTAGGATTCCTTTATAGATTTTCATTACTCCACCTTGAATAAAGGTTTTATATCCATTTGTTTCTAGTACTCCTAGGGAAATAAGATTTTTTCTGAGTTCAGGCATGTGTCTTACATCAGTTAATATTTTATTTGTCCCATCAAACATTTTAATCTAAATGCTTCCAATTCCCACAATATTACATGTGACACCATTTCCCATGTAAACTACTCCATCATTGATTTATTTATAAGTATTAAACCACTCTCTATGAATGCACATGTGATTTGACGCACCAGAATCTAACAACCAATGTTGATCATGATTAGACAAACTAACTGATAACACTTCACTCATACCTGAAATAGATTCCGAACCTGTATCTGTCGTGTTTGCTTCTTTCTTTTTGGTCGAAGAGTCTGCTTTAGATGTTTGTTGTCTCTTCCAACAGTCCTTCTTCAAATGTCCCGATTTGCCACAAAACCAACACTTTACCTTACTCTTCGTCCCTTTCGATTTTGACCGAGAGTTTTCATGCTTACTGAAGCATCTTTCTTTAAAGCGACCTCTGACCATCATTGCTTCTGATGTAGAGGTTTCTGAATTTGATATTTTCCTTGTTTCTTCAGATACTAAAGATGCAACAACATCATCAAACTCAAGGGTTTCTGATGAACTAAGACTTATAGAAGTAACAAAATGATCCCATGACTTGGGAAACAAGCATAATAAAGTTACAGCTTTATCTTCTGATTCAAATTTTACTTCTATACTTTTTAACTGCACCGAGAGAGTATTAAAGGTATTCAAATGATCAATACTAGATGTACCTTCCTTCATGTGAAAATTGTACAACTGTCGCTTCAGAAGAATCCTATTGGTTAAGGATTTTGTCATGTATAGATTTTCAAGCTTTGTCCACAAATCAACAACAGTTTTCTCTAAGACGATGTTAAACAAAACATCATCCGCCAAACACAATCAAATAATGCTTAGTGCTCTTTCATCCATGTCACTCCATTCGTCATCTGTCATGGTGTATCGTTGTTTGGCTTTTCTCAACAACACCTTCGCCACGCCTTGATGCACGAGTATATCATACATTTTAACTTTCCAGATCTCATAGTTGTTTTTCTCATTAAACTTCTCGATCTCAAATCGAGAACTTTGTGTTTTTGACCATTTAATTTTCCTTTTTAATCAAATTAACAATTTGATAAAATTCCACAAACTGTAAATTGCAAATACAAGCGACTAGAAAAAGAATCGAATGTCATTTCAATACTACTAGCAATGAAATGAAAAAACACTACCTTGCATCCATTCGAGCTTTGCAGATGATATGGTGGAACAACATTTAAATATTGAATCCAGGCAAGTTGAGACCATGTTGCCTTCAGGAACACATCTCCCTTCTTTGCACAAATCTGCGTGGGAAATCAACACCCACTCAGTTCCACTAGCCAGGCAGTTCAACCTCTAGCTCTCGTGCTCATCCCACTTGGAATTGTAGAACCACAAGCCACCGCACTAGTGCAACACTGCCATTCCTAATTCTCTGTCAACGATCAATTTTTTGACCAAAACCAACAAACATAAGTGTCAAAAGACGAGGAAGGAAAAATGAAGCATGAGACAATGATGGAACAAGAAATAAGGTCTGATGGGTTTCAAGATAAATAAATCAATCCCCTTTGTGCCATACAATGCATACTATGCACATTATTTAATTCAGTGAATTGAAAGGATCTACAAATAAATTTGCAGAGATTTGCACTTAACACCCCACTTCATGCAGAGATTTGCACCAGCTCATAGCGTAGTTAGTTCTCTGCTTGTTTTTTGAAATATACTGCTACGGTCTTTCTGATAAATCGATTTCAGATGGGCGGACAATACCAGCATCTGCAGCCTTATCCAGCCGCAGAATTGACCACAACATTTCTCCTTCGTTTTGTGCTCCCTTTTACAATATCCACATTTATCCTCCAGCACTGTGAATGAATTCTCCTCTGATACCAATTGTGAGAGTATGCACAACAGAAACAAAAATAAATCCACACAGCAGAAAACATGAGACATCAAATTTAACGTGGTTACCCAACCAATCTGGGCTACGTCCACCAAACAGAGGCATCGACAATCTTATTACTCAACAAGAGATTACAACAACGAATTTGCACATCTAGAATTTTTCTTCCTCACACCTTCTAATAACACATATCCTCTACGGGCTTAAATTTTTATAGCTGGAAGTAGAAAACTAAATCATAAATTCACTCACAACAAATATAGGATGCAGTAACTCCTCATTAGGATTAAATGGAGTTAATTTAGCAACAAATCCTATTGTTATCACATTCATGAGATTTTCTCCAAATTTAATTAACAAAAAATCTCAACAATTTTCTTGATGAGTGCTCTAACATTGACACTACATGCTACTGCTTTGCCCAATGATGTCATAATTGGCGGTGTTAGGTCGGGGGGGCGGGGGCGGAGGGGGCTAAACAATTGTGTGGAGCTTTATTATGCGAAATAAGCAGGTCATTTACAAAAGTGGGGGTCGGGAACTGAACAATAGTGTGAAAGAAATAGTGTGAAAGAAGTAGATCATTTACAAGAGGAGGGGTTGAGAAACTATGCAGAGGAAGCTTGGGATTCATAACCATTATTCCATATAGAGAAATTTAAAGTTTTGGTCATTGATCTCCTCTTCTTTTGCGGTTTGAAAGGCTATAAGTCTTTTTAATTACAGGCATAACCATCACCATGGCCAGACCCATGCACCGACTAGCCATGTTCACAAGCAGAACACAATTTCTAATCAACCAGGCAACTTCATCCAGTTGAGAATCGATTACATGTTATGGATCTTGGATTCATTTTCATTTGGGTGGCACTAGAAACAACACAAAAAACTTATAACGTTATGGGTGAATTTTCAACATACATCGACTAAGATTCAAGAAATGTTATTATCATTTATAGAGGATTAATTAACCCATTTAAAAAGTTGAACGCAGAATTACAATTACACACAACGCAGGAGGTTGATTTCAATAAAAAGAAACCAAGGATGGCGAGCTTTATAATTGTAGACAGGCTTACTCCACGCTCAAATAGTTAGTAACAATATATTATTAAACCTATGTAAAGGCGTATGGCATGCATTTGATGCCATTATTTCCTGTAGTGGAATTGCAAAGTGTTCCTTAAAGTTCACAGTACAATGATGTGTTTTTTATAATACCAATAGAAAACCCGACACACTGATCACTTAAGGACCATCAAACGACAACGACAACACACTAATTACCATGTTGCAACCTTCACAACAACATCCCTATTGTTTATCTCCAGGATTGCCTCGAATTCATCGATTACAAGTTGTCTTCAATTGCAAAACAAGTTACGCATAGTTAGACCGACTAGGAACCGTAACGAGAAAATCATAGTTATCAATAAGAAAAAGTATATTGAGCTAACCAAGTATTCAATAATCAAATACATAGTGATATATGTCCTGGTATATATCCCAGTTCGCCGATATAATCATATAGGCATGATGTATCCAGAATGATTTTACGTATACCATTGAATTGGTCCTTGATATTATGCATATATCAATTAATCTCATAATTATTCTTACGCTATATATATATATATATATAGTTATTCACATAAATATAGTCACCAATTATGACGACGGCCGCCCATTCGATTACATGAAGCATCTTTAGCATTTGACAACCTACAATGTGCAGAGGTGGATTTCTTGTGCGGAGTTTGAAGCTACCTTCGCACTCCGAACACAACTTCCCGCACAAAGGGGTCATTTAGCCAATATAGAATTCAATATTGGATACTCTCACCTTCACAATTACTTGCTTCACAAATGATATGTACAACGTATATTAAAAGTATTGATATTCGTTCATTACACAACCAACGACATGTTTTGGGTTGCATTCAGACAATCATATTGCCATTCCAAGAAATACAGAACGACTGTCAAGCCCGAGAGGCTACTATAGCTCAAAGAATCTCTAGCTTTCTTGTCTGTGTGGCTGAAAAAATGTGTGGAATTTTCTTTTGCTTCAAAAATGGGAAATTTTATTTTGTAGATCAAATCAATGAGTTTCTGTCATGTCGTCATACATTTTTTTTTCCTCCTGGAATGAATTACTGAACTTGTAAAAGCACCAGTTTCTATATTTAATATTACTTGTTCAAGGGTCAGAACTTTGTTCAACGATCAGAACTTCTGGTGTGGATACTAATCATTGGTACCGTATCGTACCACCACTTTATCTTTACTTTATGTTTTTTCTTTATAAGATATGATTATTTACTTTATCTTTTTGACTTGTTATCTCTTCCACAATTATTAATAAACTATTATGGCAAGATCCAAACACGGTATACCTACACTTGCTTTTGACCTATGTTGCAGAAAAGGAATCAGGACATGGCACTCTTTGGCATCAGTTTCTCCCTTTTGCATGATTTAGTTATCTTCATTGATGGACTTTCGATTTGATAAGAAAACTACAAGGAGTCCCCAAAAAAATATACACATTTGTAACACTTTCCTCCCACATTTACCCAAGTTAACAGGTACACTAGTGTAAACATGTGATGGGAGGCTACTAGGATCTGATTCAACTCCCCATGTACAGTTAAGGAAGTGGAACCAACAAAACACAACCAATCTGACCTTCAAAACATGTTACAAAACCTCCAAAAGCCAACCAACACTTCCAGATGACCAACCCCCTAGGTAACCTAACAATTTACTAACCTAGAGCCTCAATCGCTCCCATGACATGGGGATGCATGTGACTGGGACCCTCCAGTCGCTCCCACGACAAGGGCATACCAGTGACTGAGGAATTTTCAGCTAGTTCTGAGCTTGCGACCACAGATTCTATGCCACTTTTTCAAGGCTAGGTCTCAAGTCACTGCCCATAACTTCATAAAATTCCAAAAATGATAAGTAAAATTGAAACAATGGTACTAATTCAAATACTTGAACAAGGACTTGATTCGAACCCTACTAGCCATGACAACCATTTCGTCAAGCATGTCACAAATATGCATTTTATAGGTTATAACAACAGATCTGAGCATAGGGGTTGCATACTTCGCTGAGAATCACTAAGAAGCATTGATGCCTTATCACATTAGTTTCATTATCATCTACTATGTCATATATTCATTGTTCATTCTTGTACAAATCAAAACATGATGAGAGCCATACATCATCACTGTCATAAAAAATACTCATAATTAACGTATAAACAACAGAATTGACAAGAATACAACAACCATAAAATCCACGTATAAACTAGTAAATTTACACATGAAATACCAAGAAAAAATGAATTGTTATTAATGAATGCATAAACCAACAGGTATGGGACTTCCATGAACCACCCAACCTATAACAGTGCTGGTGAAAATTCCATGAAGTAAAAGTTAATAAAAGAAAAATAAAAAATAATAACCACGGTTGATGGGACACATATTCCAAGTTGAATGTTGGGCAAGACATTCTAGTGTGGGTGTTTATTTGGCTTATTTTGGTTAAGGAAATCGATACAGGCAATGGCTAAGGATTTGGAAAAGAAAAATGGCATTTTTGGCACATTTATTTATGAAAATAATGGAAATTAGGAGCAAAGGAGGGTGAAAAGTCACAGGTTGCATGTGAAGAGGGAAGTAATGGAAAATGAAGAAAATAAAGGCCTAATTAATAAAAAGGCTATTGAGGATCAGTTGGTACCTTTTGTTAGTTCAATTTTGGAGCTCTCTCTCTCTCTCTCTCTCTTAGACACTTGGCATTTTCTTGGAGCACTTTGGCATTGGATCAAGAAAGGAAAATAAGAAAAGAGGAAGGAAGGATCAAGCAAGGAAGAGCAAGATCAAACAGCTACAACATGATTCCTTGTAGGTATCGATTTGCATGTGTGTTTTCCTTGCTAGTTTTGGCATGCATGGTATTGCAGGTAGTTCTTTGTTGTTATGGCATGGATTTTGCTAGGTGTGACAGTGTTTTCATCCTAGCCTTGCCATTTGCGGATAGCCATGGTGTGATGGGGTTATCATGTTTTTGTTGGGTTGGATTGTCGGATGGCTTCGAAATTGAGTGAGGTGGATCTCTGAATAATACAACACATGGCCTAGTAACCCCTGAACTAGACTGTGGGTTTTGATAAAGCTAGATTTTTTGTTGCCTAGGTGGGCCTAGGAATCCTCAGCCAGTGAATGACTGGATATACAATAAATCCTAGAGGTGGGTGCTCTCCATCAAGCCTAATAATCTTTGGATGGGATATGTAGTAAATCCTGGAGAGTGGGTCCTAGTTTAGGGCCTAATGATCCGATGTGGATTGCGATAAAGCCTAAGAGACTAGGAGACAAGAAAATTCCTCACGATGTAGGTGGAGAAATTTGGTGGCGTCCATGCTTGTTTTGGCTAATGATCTGGTGGAGATCATGATAAAGGTTGTTATTACATGTTTATTGTTTGGCCTAGTGATCGCAGATGGGTTAAGGTAAATCCTGGTTTCTATTGATGTGGGTGAGGTGGTTTAGCCTCGGGATGCCCTGGTTGGTTCTTTTTCTTTGAGCCCACATTCATGTTTGGAATATGGCATGGGGGTGAATGGCTAAAGAGAGAATTGGCTCAGCCATTCTCCATTCGGGTGGAACATGGTAGTCCCATCTCGGGTTGGATTTTGTATTCATTAATAAGAAGTTATTTCCTTGGTATTGTTGACCACTACATGTCAACGATCCATAGCATTACACCCCTTTTCTTCGCAAAAGGGACTGCGTCTGATCAATGTGTTTGTGCCATCCAACTATCATCATCAGTCTTATCTTCATGCTATAATGTAAACCCATCCTGCATGTATATGATGTAAATAATCTCAGTAGATCTGTGTCATGTATGTAATTGCCTAGGTAAACCTACATTTTTGGTGATGACCTACATTCTGGGAGGTTTTTTATCTCACCGATCCATTCTTGGATGGTCGGCTGATTTTTCCTTCAGACTTACCCCAAAGTCAAAATGTATCTTGTCACTGGGATCTTACGCGATTCCTAGCGTTATAGATAGAGTCTATGTCAAAGTGATTTGGGAATAATCTGAACTATTTGGTTAGGTTACTTTATTACAAATTGCTTGGTTTGCTAAATTATATTTGTGTTGCAAAAATGGGTAGTCTATGAGGGTCTATTACAGATGGGATTTCCTCCTTATGATATAAAAGATATGAAAATTATGATGTAAAGTGTCTTGAGGGTTGCAAAAATTAATTATCCCCTCATAGGTTAATTAATTAAATTTTCTGGCCAAAAATTTATTAAAATCCTAAGCGAGAAATTTAATTTATTCTAGGTCCTAGATAAATTTAAATTCTCCAAAGGCAAAATTCGTTGATCCTTAAAAATCAAAATTTTAAAAGTCCCGGGACTAAGGTAAATTAATTTTTTGCTAAATTTTAAGCCTTTGGCCCCTGGAGGTTAAGTCAAAGTCAATGTTTTTAGGAAACTAACTCAAAAAATATATTTTTGAGTTAATTAAAATGCATTTAATTGAAAATTTTGAATTTCCTCAAGAATTTAATATTTTGACGGATGAGATTAAAAAAAATTTTAATCCTTATCAATGGTCGATATTTCTTTGACGAGGATCACTCGAACTAGCCATTAGAGAATTTATCTTTAAATAGGAGGTCCTTTGTCAGTTGATCTGTCTGATCTTTGAGTTGTGTACTAAGCAAAAAGCTCTCATGTAATATTTTTTGAATAATAAAGAAAGACTCTGAGGTTAATCTTCGTTGGTGTTACACTTCATGGAAATACTATAAGATGTGTCGTTTTTCATGCGTAAATTTTTTTTAGCCATTGATGATGGCTTCTGAAGAGCGATTTGAGGACAAGTATCTTGCTCAGTTGTTGGGGTTTAAATGATAATTTAAGTTTTGAATATAATAATAGGTATCTCTATTTATCTTATTTTTATTATTGTTTTCTCGCTCTATTTTGATGGTTGAATTGAGTTTTGCAGGAAAGTCTTGATTTTTAGATCCTCTGGCGTTAGGGGAAGTTTTCGGTTGGACTAACAAACTCTCGATCCATGTTTTCTGAAGAGCCCAGATTAATTTGATCTCAGGCTTATCATAATATTTTTATCGGTGATGAATGAAGGGTCTTGAGCTAGGCATCTACTTTAAAATTAAAAAAATAAAAATAAAAATAAAAATAAAAAATTATGTGTGAAATTGATGAATTTGGTTGTTGAGAGCCTTAAGGTATCAGATTTGGGAGCGGAGTTGGACTCACACTCCTCAGATCTGATAGATCTGCTATTTATGTGCATAGATCTGTAAATTTTTTGTTTTTTCTAACTTGGATTTATGGGGTTTTATTTTTGTTTTTGCATATCTGGGTTCTGGGTGCTTTTGTTTTCAGGTACAAGTTGCAAATCTAAAGGTGAAATTTGATTTGAAACTAGATCTAGGCCCTAGAGGGTAAGATCTAGCCTCAAAACCATTTTTTGTAGGAGCATTATTTTTCCAATCCAAGGGTTTTAAATTTTTAATTCTGGAAATAATTTTACAGGGGTTTCATTAATAAATATGAAGCAGAACATATTGACTTAATTAGAAGTTTCTCAGAAAGTTGTTAAGGATTCTTTGAGCTATCATCTGTTGGATCCATAATTTCTTTTTCTTTGAAAAATTTTCGAAATTGTTTTGCTGCAATTTTTTCTTGGGGGTTCCTACAAAATCTCAAATTTTTTTGTTTTAAGGTTTTCTGGAAAATTCTAGGTTTCCTACACTGCCCATAGCTGCCATTCCATATAATTTCTTCATTTGTTGTCAGATCGCTGATCTTCGACATTCTTCCATGCTGTCCTCATTCCATCTACATGCTTCCTATCTGCAGCCTTTCCCTGTTGTTCGCAACTCTTTTCTCCATTTTCGCATTACCATTTCCCCTCAATCTTGCAGCTCCCTCATTCGCTAACTCTCCCTTGGCTTTGGCTCCATTAATCTGTATCCTCTACCTATGTGTTTCCTTACTCCTCGAGCCACCATCTCGTTCTATCCGCAGCTCCAACCTGCAATAGATCTCCCTTCTGTCGACCACTTGCACGCTGCCGTACCTTCTCGCTCTCTTCTCGTCTCCTTATCCCAAACGCGTCGAGCTCCTCTTTTCTTTCTATCGTCAAACCTTCAAACCTGCAAGTAGCCATTTAGTTTTCCATTTTCCTTTCATTATTTCGTTGGGTTAGACAAGATAGGGTTAGGTTTAATGTATTTTGGGTTTATGATTTTCCTTTAATTTTGATTTATTTCGATTTTCCTTTTTTAAATCTAAAACCAAAAACGCACAAATAAATTTTTTGAAGCTCGACTTCTTAGTGTATTGTTTTTTCGATTTTTCTTTCTATTTTGAATTTACTTTGGTTTTCATTTTTTTATTGATTTTGAGTTTGATTTTCTTATTAAAATTTTAAAAATCTAAAAAATTAAAATCCTAAAAAATTTCTAAAAATTCTAAAAACCTAAAAAGGTCCATTCTATGTGACTAAAAATTTAAATTGAAATTAATTTTCGCACTAAAGGATTAAATTTTTTTTTTATGTGGCCTTTGGCCCATTTAAAAAATTTGAAAAATTATTAAATCATTTTGATTTTTTTTGGCCTTGATGATGAACCACACTTGTTGGTTCGAAACACGTTAGCCAAGAAATTGTCTTATGTGATTTCTACCGAAAGACTTTGCTTAAAAAAAAAAAATCATAATTGATTATTTACCGCATTAGTCTTACTTCATAAAACTTAGGATATCGAAGAATTTTTCCTAAAGACTAATTAAATTGTCAATTTAAAATTCCTTCTTGGTGTTCTTTTGTGTGTTAAGGGTAAAATTTAAAGAAAACTTTTGTGGTATTAACATTTTTCATTTCTTTTTTTTTATATAAGTAAGAGATGAACCTTTTATTAATCTAATCAAATTACATAATACACAGAGTGCCCCAGACAGTAGGGGCGACAAAAAACCAAGGACCGAAGCTTACAAGATTCTTACAAACAGCTCAAAGTGGTTCCTACTGCAACACTTCCACAATATCAGATACCAGCAATGTCCCGCATGATGTGCCACATGAGGTTTTGAGGTTTTATGTCCATGATTTCACGGAAAGTCTGGGGCCCATACAGGGACCCATAGTGGACCCCACTTCCCCTTCAAATGGACCTAACTGTAACTCTAAACTAGGTCCAATAAATAGAAACAGGTCTAGAACCCTAAGGCAACAAGCACGACCCATCTCAGCCATCGAATACATAATCCCGATCCAATGGTCATTGGGGATATTGCACGGATGAGAAACGTGAAGGTTAACCGCGTGATGAGAGTGGTTTTCTCTCACCTCTCGATGCCACATGTTAACCACTGAATGGAATAGTATGCATCTACCAAAATACTAGAAGCCATCTAAGTGCCACGCGAAATACCACTTATGGTATTGAGTTCGTGATTTCACAAAAAATCCAGAACATTCCCATAGACCTTGTAGAGCCTTCCGCCTGGAGTCGCCAACATAAACCCACTGAGCCAAATATCCCCAGCAGTCCATTATGTGTCATTGTCTGACTTGAAACCTTCCTCATTCATCTAGAAATTAACAAAGTTGTGGAGAGCAACCATATCCCAAGATCGTAGGATGGATTAGGTGATATTGTCCTCACTTCTATCACCCAAATCCTTTCGATCAGCATTGTTCCTCCATAAATCCCAATCTTTGGTTGCCGGGATGAAACAATCCTCTCGCAGTTTCCCTTCAAGTAACAACTCCCATGCATACCGAGAGTCCCTGTCCTTACTGGCCACACCTTCATTAGCTAACTGATCTGCAAGCATATTTCCCTTCCTTCTAACATGAACAAATCTAATTGTTTTAAGGGTCTGCAAGTGAGAGTGGATATGGTGAAAAACCTATAGCAACTTCCAGTGCTTCGACACTTTATCTGGAAAAGTTCCATTGTGAATCTTCTTGGTTGCTCTGATGATCAAATCTGAATCTACTTCAATCATAATATTCTATAAATTTTCCTCAACCAGGATTTCCAGACATTGATCTAAAGCCTGAATTTGAGCCATGTTATTGGTACTCTTTTCCAAGCGGCCATGGAAGATGTATTTTATGTGCCCTAAGGATCTCTTATAGCACCCCCAAAGCCTACTTCCCCCAGATTTCCCTTAGAAGCTCCATCAATGTTTACTTTGAAGAAGCCCTAAGGAGGGGACTGCCATCTACAGGCTTTTGTGTTAATTTTTCTCACTTCCTTCCTTATTCCTTGAGGATTGATGGATTGAAGACCCAAATTAAGAATAATAATCTCCTCGAGAGGCAGAGGAGGATTCGAGGGAATTGACTTCAAAAGGCTCTTAATTGTTTCTTTAATCTGTTTTAGAAATTGATTGATCATATGATGGGGTTCGCTAGCTTTATTTAAGAAGATCCACCTATTGTGTTCTTTCCAAACATTCCAAATGACAAAGCCTGGTACTAGCATCCAAGCTTTGTTGATGATCTCATTCTCTGAGAAGTTCTTCCTCCAATTTTTCAGAGTGTTGGATATGCTGAGACTGTCTCTATCAGTATATTAGAAACTTGAGGCCACCCAGTCCAACACTTCAGCAGAAAAAGAGCAGAGTTTGAGCAGGTGGTCAATCGTTTCCTCATGTGAGCCACATAGGTGACATTTGGAAGGGCCAATGAAGCCTTTCTTGAGGAGGTTTTCCCATGTTAGGATCTTTCTTTGATGCATAAGCTAGATAAATAACTTTATTTTCATCCAGTGAGGAGTTTGCCAAAGTTCCTTCCAGACTTTATCAACATTTACAAAGTTGAATCTAGTGCTTGCTTGTTTTGCCTCTTTGAGGTTAAAGTTACCTTCGTTATTCTTCCCCCATCTTAATTGGTCGTGTGAGGAGGAAACAAGAATCCATCTGTGTTTTAAGTCCATGGTGAGAGTCTCTGCCATGGCCTTCAAAGGACTCTCATCACTGTAACTTAGTTGCTTCCACTTCCTCCATTTTTCATTGTTCCTTCCCTGGTCCTAGAAATCTTTTACCAATAATAGGCCTTTTCTATCTATGTCTCTCTTGAGGGCTACCAATTCAATCTTGTTGAGGATGGGTTCCTGTTGCCAGTTGTCCTCCCAGAATAGAGCTCGGTCCCCTGCTCGGATTTCCCAAAAACAATGATGCTGAACAATGCTTTTGTTCTCCCAAGCCAGGTTCCATATGTGTGAGCCTCTGATTTGTCATGTCATTCTAATAAGATCCTTTTCCTGGTAGTGATCGACATACTTTTGTTTCCAAAGCTTGGCCTAGGGGGCATTCGGCTCCTTGATCCATTGCCACCAAAGCTTAGCTCCGGAAACTTTACTGAGAGTTTCTCGATCATGCAGCCCTAAGCTACCATGGCTTTTGGGCTTGCAGATCTTGTCCCATGCAACTAAAGTCCATTTTTGTTTCTCTTCCCCTCTTCCCCATAGAAAGTTCCTTTGAATGTTCCTTATCTGCTACTTAACACCTTGAGGAGCAAGGATGGTTGCAAACATGAAAATGGGAATGGCTTGCAAGATCGCCTGTGTGAGCACAAGTCGCCCTGCTAAGTTTAAATATCTGCATGTCCATTTTATAATTTTGTCCTGAAGTTTATTTAAAATTGGTTCCCATATTTTTTTGCTGAGAGGTTTATTAGTAAGAGGAATGCCAAGATATTTGGAAATCAACTATTCCCTTTGAAAACCCAAAATCCTAGAAGTGTTTCTCTGTATAGCAATATTAGTGTTAAAGAAAAATACTTTGGACTTGTTTTGACTTACCTCTATACCTGCTTCCATAGAAAATTCATTTAAGATATCTTTGATTTCCCTTGCTTCCCCAACTGTGGATATGCCCGGCAACATAGTATCATCCACAAATTGTTGATGAGTGTTAGCCTCTCCATCTGGGGTGAGCTTAATCCCCTGAATTCAACCTTCAACATTTGCCATTTTGATTGCCCAACCTAGCCCTTCCATCATGAGGACAAAGAGGAAATGAGAGAGTTGATCGCCTTGTTTGAGCCCTCTCGAAGGTGTGAATGTATTTGAAGGAGCTCCATTAAGTGGAATGGAAAAATTGGTCATGGTGACTAGTGCCATAACCCATCTTATCCAATTTTGGTCAAAGCCATATGCTTTCAGAGTAGCTCTAATATAGGACCAGCTGAGTTTGTGATAGGCTTTCACAATGTCCAATTGAATAATCATGCTTGCTTGCTTGTTGCTTTTGAGAGAGTGTACCACCTCATGTGCTTGGATGATGTTGTTGAGAATTTCTCGTCCTTCCACATAATCTGTTTTATCTTCCGAGATGAGGGAAGGTAGTAGGGGCTTGAGTCTATTGGCTACCACTTTGGAGATGATTTTATACACCACATTACATAAGGCTATGGGTATAAATCCATCTGGAGTCATAATATTTTCCTTTTTGGGGATTAAAGCTATGAAGGAAGCATTTAGTGCTTTCAGAACCTTTTTTGTATTTTCTTGAGTCTTCCACAACTTTGATGATATCCTACTTGACTGTATCCTAGAAGGCTTTGAAGAAATCAACATTGAATCCATCTGGGCCTGGTGCTTTTCCACTTTGCATTTCCTTGATCACCTCTTTGACCTCCTCTTCTGAGACTGACATATTGAGATTGTGGTTGTCCTCTCTAGTGACCAGCTTGGGGATATACTGGGTGAACTGACTAATGAACCTAGATCTATCCTCCATTGGATCCTTTGCAATATTAGAGAAGTGTTTTACTAGAGTTGATTCCATGTCCTTGTGGGAGACAAGCTCAACACCCTGAGAATCCTTAATCTTTGTGATTCTATTATGTGCCCTATGGGCCATAGTGGATTTGTGGAACAACTTAGTATTTCTTTCTCCCACTTTGATCCATTGAATCCTGGATTTCTATCTCCAGAAAGTTTCCTCTTGTAAGCATCGATCCTCCCATTCTTCCTACAAAGAATTAGTTAGATTTTGCCTCTCTTCATTGAAGCCCTTTGTGATATTGATCTGATTGATTTCCTAAAGTTTATGTTCAATCTCAATTCTAGCCTTAAGGATATCGCCAAATTCCTTTTTGTTCCAAGCCTTAAGTTTGGATTTAATATAATTCAGTCTCTGCTGAAAGCATGTACATTTTAGTTCCCTGAATATTCAAATCCTCTTTCCACCATTTGTCAATGTTACTGGTGAATTTGGGGTGTGAAAGACAGGCATTCTTGAATCTGAAGGGCATGTTCCTTAGAGTGCCCATAAAGGTAGCTTCTGGCTGAACTAGCCAATGATCCGAATCTCCAAAGGGCAGAATGGACGTTGTGATGACTGGTCCTGTGAGGAGGAGATCTTTAGAGATGATAAATCTATCAATTTCTGAAGCTCCTCTCCTTTTGTTGTTCCACGTGAAGGTTCCATTTATTGTCTCAGTGTCCACTAGTCCCATGTTCATGATGTAATCTTGGGAGGCTTCAGAATCTCTGCCTAGCTGTCTGGTGCCTCCCTTTTTTCTGAAAGAGATCTTATTATATTGAAGTCACCTGCAACTATCCAAGGCATATTGGGATCTCGTGCTCTTATATTTTCCAAGAAGGTAAGAAGCTTGAGTTTATCTACTTGCTTCTGAGGTCCATAAACATTTGCTATCATATATGTTTCCTTATCACCTACCAGACTACACACCAAAGATAGATAGTTCCTGGATGCTTCAGCATCCAAGATTCCAAATTTCTGTGGATCCCATGGCTTAAGAATCCGGCCTACTGAGTTATTTGCCTTGACCTCTAAATTCTCATACTTGAATAACCATTTATTATGAATTTGTCTTATTTTCTCCATTGAACATTTTCTCTCCTGAATAAAGACCATGTCTGGTTTTTCTTCTTTAATTCTGTTACTCAGATTCCTTTGTTTCCTTTTACTGCCTAAACCTCTAATGTTCCATGTTGTAAGCTTCATGAAGAAAGGTTAGTAAAGGAATAACTGGTAAAATCTTTCATCTTACTTGAGTTAATCAATAGTTTTCCACATTCGTTTAGCAATTCATTATGTCTTTTCCTTCCTCTTTTTCTTCTTGAGTTCTTTGGAGATTGTACTTGTGAGTTCTCCATAGTTTTGACCCCACTTTGCTCCTAGCTTTTGTGGTTTCTCTTACCACCAGTTCCCTTCAATTGTGCCCTCCATAGAAAGAGTTGTTGGTCTTGATCATAGTCTTCTTTTGGCAAGGAGTCCACTCCTTCGTTCCTGCCTTGTTCCAGAAATAGTTCAAGATCCAGCTTTTCCCTGTCTAGAATTTCCTGTAGTTCATGGTCCTTTGTTCTTGCCTCACTTGGAGTCATTTCATAGTATTTATTGATCTCCATGCAACTTGGTATATCCTCCTTCTGCTGGTTGTTTACTGTGATATCCTCAATTTCAGCTTCCATTTCCTGCTCCTTGGATGCAGTCTCCCTATCCTGGACTGTCTCCACATTCTCCTCTACTTCCTCTAGGATTTTGAAGCTATTGTGTCTTGTATTTTTGTCTTCACTGCTTTTCTTGTGTGGCCGTTTACTCCCTTTCCCTTTGGCCCCAAACTTGGTAAAACCCTCATGATATCTATCCAAATGTGTTTTCCCATTGCCTTCCATATTGTTTGTTGGGCAGTCTCTAAACAGATGGCCGTGTTCATGACATTTGCAGAACCTGAAAGGTATGTGCTCATAGTCCACCATTTGAACCCAATCTTCATCATATACCTCTAAAATTATTTCTTCTGGAAGGGCTCCAGATAGATCCATTTCCACACATATTCAGGCAAAGGAGGTGTATTTACCTTTGAGAGTTGCTTCTGATATCTTCAGAAAATGCCTCGCTTATTGCCTATGGTTTTCAAATATTTTGGGAGCCAGTAATCCAAAGGTAGTGAGCATAGTCTGATCCAAACCGGTACATATGTGAATGATTCACATTCCGGGACAAAGTTCATCATCCATGGCCGCGTGTAGAGTCCTGTAGCATCATAGAAATAAGGCTCCCCTTCAAACACTCTATCTTTGTCCTCTAGGTTCGCGAAAACCACCGTGAAGAAGCCCTTAGAACCCAGATGTAAATGTATTTATCCCTTTGGCTTCCAATGGCTCATAATCCAGATGTGTAAAGCCCTCTCCATTGGCCATAACCCCATGAACTTGCAGATGACTGCATGTTCTTTCATATGGTCCCTGTGCGCTTGAATCGCAGGATCACTTAATACGACCCTGGGAATGATGCTCGATTTGGGTTTGCAAACTCCTATAGTTCTTGTGGAAGTCATTTTTCTGCTACTGCCTCCCTTCTCCTTTTCTTTACTTGTTTCCTATCGATTCCCTTCATAATCCTAGGATTCGTTTCTTCCAACTGTCTCCTTGCCTCTTGCTTCTGAAATCTTTCTCGACGGTTTTTTGAAATGCTTCCCTCTTGCTTCCTTGCCTCCTTCTGTGACTACTTGACTGTAGGAGGGAGCAACGCTCCCCCCTACGTGTCCCGCCATGGAACCCTAACGCAAAAACCTAGCGTCAACTTCGATCCTTGTTCAAGTTGCAGACTCCTCCACATGCCACCCATTTTCAATCCAATCAAGATATATATATATATGTGTGTGTGTGTGTGTGTGTGTGTGTGTGTGTGTGTGTTTTATTGTTTAAAGCTTAAGTCCTCCCACTCATGCGGTGGGACTTGAGTCTCTGTTAAATGAAAAAATATTGTATGTTATCTATTGTAAGTTCACGACACCTGGAAATGTTTTCCAATTGTAGGTAGATTCATTTTTTATTTTTATTTTGGGTAAATATTGTTTGGAGAAGTGGAACTTATCCTTTTATCTGCACTTTTGGACATGAATTACAGTAACTAGAAACTAATATATGAAATTATCCAAGTTTTTTTTCAAGAGTGCATTACTACTATATATTTTCAAAGTGTAGGTATATGGGCTGCCTTTTACAATACGATTACAAATTCAATATTTTGGAAGTTCACCTTGTAAGGCACAACAGTGGAACTTATGATTTTATGTCACACTTCCACATATACTTTGGTTTTGCACATCTTTTTTTTGCACAGATTTCAGTTATTCATTTCTTTCTTCCATATAGACTTAAATTGTAGAAATTTTTTTTAGCTAATATAATATTGTATGTTAGAGATCCATGTATTCTTCGGTAATTGCATTAGACTTGGTAATATTTTTTGAAGTAGGATACTTAGCTCGTGAGCTTGAGGAACATAGTTTATAAAACTTTTGCAGCGAGGCGTCAAACATATTGATTTCCACAAATCCATACATATCGTTGTGTCTACAAAATTTTCAATAAAAAATATAGTAAAAATCCTAGGTTATATAAGTATTCAAACCACTTATATAATATATATTTCTCGGCATCCTAGCATTGACACAAGGAAATTTTTTCTTATTTTATCTTATGTGAATGAATGACAATATATTTTGGTGAACATTATAACTAGTTGAGATTCATATTCAGAATGAACAAGAGAATTAGAATGCCATTAACAATGTCATAACTATGAAACAAATTTGTTCTTACTATAAGTAAAATTTTTGGTGTGAGATAAGCATGTGTGGAGGAAACTGTGTGCAAAAAAAATCTTAAAACTCTATTCTATATATTTTCCTCCACAGACATTCCTCTCCTCACATTTTTATTTCACGTATTCAAATGTTTCTTTTGTACGCAAAAACATGTGTTTCATTTAGCTTAGTTTTTAATGAATAAATTTGAATTGATATGTTCTAAATCAACTCAGAAAAATTGATGTTCATAATATTGAATATTGAGTTGAGTAGATAGCATAATCAATCATCGAAAACCTTATTAAATAATTTGATACAAAGCGTTAGGAAAATCATTGACTAGTCAATCCTGACATCAGCCTCAAGTCGTGAATGTCGACTAACATCTAATTATATTCAACAAAAAACTACCATGGAAGGATGTTATTTAACATAAATATTAAACTAGAAATGAAAGTCGTTTATATATATATATATAATATATATATCCAACAAGGTAAAAACATTGTGCAATATGCAAATAATTATAAAAAGGATAAGCTCATGAAAAATATGTGGATCACAATCTAATAAATATTTCGTTACACTAATACAAATAATACAAAATAAGTAACCTTGTTACTATATTTTTTCCAAGTGTGATAGATAATATGTTTTCTTTTGGGTTCACCTTGTGCAGAGCAATGGAACTTATCCATTTATGTCCATACTTTTGCACATGTTTTATTTCATCTTGTGTAAATGCATGAATGACAATAACTTGAAACTAATATCTTAGTTTCAAGTTTTTTTCATGATTGCATCATTATAGTATGTTTTCCAAGTGTAGCTATGTGGGCTGCCTTTTACAATATGTAGGTTCAATATTTGCTTTGAGTTCAGCTTGTGCAGAGCAGTGGAATTTATGCTTTTATGTTGCACTTCTGCATATACTTTAGTTTTGCGCGTATTTGTTGGGCACATATCTCAGTTCCACATGTCTTTCTTCTGTATAGATATTAACTGCAGATAAAATTTACCTAGTATAATATTGTATGTTAGAGAGCAGTGTACTGTTAGGTAGTTGCGTTAGACTTTGTAAGATTTTTCGAAGTAGAAGAATTAGTTCACGAGTTTAAGGAACATAGATTACAGAACTTTGGTGGTGAGGTGTAAAATTTTACGTTATGTATTGTAAGACATTCCCTTTCTTGTCTTTGGATTCTCATTGATTGTGGCCCATTGTATTATTGTAAAGGCGTAATTGCTTAGATGTAGTCGTGCACTAGGAGATGAATCTCTCTATTAAATTATGCAAATGAGTAAATTGGAATAGGGATCCTCTCTGATACCCATATAAATAGAAACACTACATCATTTTAGCAATATATATGCATGACTCAAGTATATTAGTGATATGCCTAAGAGCTATTTTTTCTTCCTTTTTAGCAAAATAATATCATTGTTATTATTAAATCAAAAGATAAAAGCACATTTAACTTTCAAAAATAGTGCAGATGCACATTTTAAGAGACAATTAGCCACTGTACGATTCATTTAAACATAATATAACGGTGACCCTTCGGGTGCACCTTTCAAAATATACCTAGTGACATGCTTAAGTCGTACAAACGCATTTTAAAAGATCTAAGTCCCTATATATATTTTTACATGGTTCACATATGAAGATGTAAATATCTATGTTGGTTTCCAAAATGATTATAACATAAATATTTGTTTTTGGGTCCACTTTGTGTGGAGCAGTCGAACATATGATTTTAACTTTTTTCTTTCACATAGACTTTAGATGTGTCATTTAACATTATATGAAGAGTTGTGGAACTTTTTATTATGAAGTAAAGTTGCAGAGACTGCATATATATATATATATAATAATATATGAGAGAGAGAGAAGGAGAGAGAGAGAGAGAGAGAGAGGTCTATAAAGTCATCAGTAACACATACAAATATAGATTCATCAAACTGGTAACTACATGTTATTTTTATACTTTCTGTGTTTTGTCTTTTCCTTAATAATCTATTTGAGTGAAATATGAAGCAACAATTTATTGGCTTATGTTCGAAATCTAATAGAATGCATATAAATGAAGAAAAGTAATAAATTTGAAATGCATAAAATTACTTACATGAAATTATTGTTATGGTGAACAACAAAGCCCTGAACCCTTATGCTACTCAAGGATTTGTAAAAACAATCTTAAATCACATGTTTATCCATGATTGTTTGAATGTTTGCATGATATATAAGAATTAGATATTTCATGGCATTTACTTTGGCTCCTTGGATCATTGTGCAAAATTATTCAATTTCAAAATGGAAGTAACTTAAAACTATTGTCTAAAACTATTACCCTTTTTTATTAGTTGCAAACAAGTTATATAATCATTTATGAGTTTTTGTTAATTTATTTACGACAAATTTATTATTTATAATTTATAGCCAAGTGTAGCCACTTTAGGATATATATTTCTCTTCCATTCATTGAACTAGATTCATTTCTCTCCATGTAATGCAAGAAGGAATTTCACAATAAGAGAAATCATTATACTTGAGTGTAAATATTCAAGTCGATTTCTCCACGTAATGTAAGAAGGAATTCCAAAACTAGAGAAATCATTATACTCGAGTGTAAATATTTGAGTCAATTTCCTAACACAATTATAAATTAAATGTTTCCTTTTGGGCCCAATGTAGAGTGATGAAACTTATTGTCATATCTGTGTACTTCTTGTAACACCCCACCTCACGTTTACCCACTTTTACAAGCTCACGAGGGTACACATGATTGAGAGTTACTATGCATGACCCAAAATCTAAGATCCAATTATGGAAATGGGGCCTAACTTACCAATTCATTCAAAACTTACTACAACACTCAGGGACATATGATCACAGACTTGACAGCCTGATTCCACTAGTGATTATCTCCTTGAGATTAGACCACTTCTTAACCTAACTTATAACCCAGTCACATGCATGCAGTTATGCCAGTGTGACTAGAAGCCTCCAAATACACACACAACTCACCCTTAATGTGATTGTGGCCATAATTTCCCAATTTTGTGCCTACAACCACAGACTCAGTTCCATAATTTTAGGGATAGCCTAAAGGCCAACTTCCCATAACTTTCTAGAAACCTGTTAATGATAATTACAAGTTCGCATAATCTATTTTTAAGCTCAAATCTTGCCCCAACTTCCCAAATACATATGAATCATTTATACAAAAACTTGGTAAACATAGTAAATGTGGGTCATGAATGCATATATGTTCATTGTTTCCTTAGTTGCATCAAATTTTCATCAAGAAATATTACTTCCCTTTCAAGATAGTCGTAACAAACACTTATTAGCTCATGCATTCATATACTTATTCAATAGCTTGTCTAACCATGAGCAAGATCAATAACAAGAGCATATCATATAATAAGAAATATACCATGCATGTAACCAACATTTAACCAGAATGAAACCATGACAAACTAGTAATAAAATCAACACAATAACCAATACTTGTGCTTATTGATCTCAATAAAGAATAACACATAATAACATATGCATAGTTCCAACCAAGTCAGGGACTTACACGTACCACTCGACCATAGATTGGGACTAAACCAATTCTCTCTTCCAACCCAATCACTTGCGTGCCATATTCCAACCATGAATGTGGAATCACATGGGATAAACCAAACATAACCAAATAGGGAATCCATAGGTTAAACCACTGCCACCATCAAGCCACAGTTATTTCACCTAAACATGTCTAAAAATCACAAAAACAAATACAAGCTTAGATGCTCAAGATTTCTTCACCATACCCAAAGGAATTTTCCTGTCTCCACCCACTTGTCAAGAGCTTCCCAAATAAAACCATCTCCACCCTCAACCCTTGTTATTTTCTTGAGACCACCTCAACCGGATCCAAATCCACTGAAATCCAAAGGTCAACCAAAATGAAAACCCACTATACATGGCTATCCAGGAAATGGTAAAGGAAAGGATGTACATCATTGTCAATCCAATAAAATCCCATGCAAATGAAAAATAACATGACCAATGAGCCAACGCATAAACCATGCATTCACATCCCAACAAGATATTCAAACATGCAACTTGTTACCTACAAAATACTCTTGTTGGCTGCTCTTTCCTTGCTTGATTTTTTCCGTTGCTTACGGTTTTCCAATACTCTTCTTACTCTCCCTTGCTTTCCTTTCTTGCTTGCTTGCTTGTGTATTCCCTTGTGTGAAAGTGCTCTCTCTCTTGCTTCTCCTTGTCCAAGTGAGAATTCTACAATGTTTTCTCTCTTTTTATTTTCTTTTCTTTTCCTTTTTCTTCATTTTCCCTTGTATGCATATTCTTGTCTCCTCATCTTCCTTTTCTCTTATTTTCCTTTATTTCTTGAATTAATTGCCATTTATTTCCCTTTACCTCTATCTAAGGCCAATGCCAATGTCAATTTCCCTTAACCAATAACTAATTAATCACAATTGATCCCAATGTAATGGTTTTCCCCTCATTTAGCTTAGAATACGTGTCCCATGACCTTGGTCTTATTTTTCCTTTATGATGCCCATTTATTACATGGAAACCTAACTTGAGGTTGTTACACTTTCGAAAATGTGATTATTCCACACAGACTTTAGCTATAGTCAAATAGCTTGGTAGCTTACTACTTTCAGATGGTTTTGGGATCACTAATGTTAATGTATCATAAGTATACATGGTCATCATGGAAGTAATTTGAAACTATTCTGAAACTATTACCTTTTTTTGGCACAATTGCATTATTTTATTAGTTGCAAAAAATGTGTAATCATTTATGAGTTATTATTAATTTATTTATGGTGATTTTATTATTTATAATTTAGAGCAAAGTTTAGCAAGTTTGAGGTCTATATGTCTTCCATGCATCAAAGTACCTTGATTTCTCTCCATGAAATGGAATAAGGAATTCGATGACTAGAGAAACTATTATACTTGTGTTATGAAACCAGCTCAAGAAAAGATAGAAAAGATAGACCAATGCCTTAGAATTCAGCCTCTTCGAGGGGGCAACCTCCTTTACATTACATAATGAACAATTCTTAGATGATTCAAATGACAAAACCTCCTTTCTATATATAGGAGTCTAAGGAGTCACAATATAACCCAGCCAACCTAACAATAATAATATAAATCCACAAAAATAACAAT
>APFE030268203.1:43342-69636 GCA_000404065.3 Pinus taeda | reverse complement strand
TGGTATTGCATGTATGAGTCATCTATAAAGGATAGAGACTCCCTGCGAGGAGTATCGTGTCTTGTTTTGTAATCGAGCTCTGCTCTATTGGAGGTTGCCCCCTCGAAGAGGCCTGTGAACATTTCTCTCTGAGTAATAAAATCATTGCTATTCTGTGTTCTGGGTATATTTTCTTCGCATATTCTATGTTCTGGGTATTTTTTCTTCGCATATTCTCGATTCGGTATTACTTTGCAGGTTAAGAAGCATAAAATAATTTCCAACTAACAACCACTACTAACCTTGTATGCAGTGGTAGCTCCATTGCAAAACTCACATTGGCTCACACTCCCTTTAAACTAATGCCTCCTGAAAATGGTAACTCCAAAAAATCCCTTGAAATCCCCCAAGGAGCATTCATCTATCAACCCAACATTATCATACCACTCTCTACCTTGGGATCCAACTATAAACTTCTCCCACCACCCTATGTGATAATACTTGTATACACCCGCAATTTCCATAACTAACTTCTAGTTGCCTCTATAAACCAAATTTAGGATGGATTGTCCTTTCCAAGGCTCCCATGCAACAAAAATGATCACCATGATGGCCTCCCATGGATTAACCAATCTCCCCATCAAGGCTAATTCTACTAGATTTCATGAAGAACACCATTTGGTGGTAGTTCTACCACATTTCCATAATGCCCAACACTCATTTCACTCATTTCAACCACTGGAGAGCACCCTCCCATGCAAACACCCACCATATGGTGTTAATATAACTAATATGTATTTATATTGACTTTAAACTTATTTAGTATTTAAAAATATCAAGAAACAATTATAACATAAAATTTTAATGACGAGTTTCTCTCTCTCTCTCTCTCTCTCTCTCTCTCTCTCTCTCTATATATATATATATATATATATGAATTTATTATGGATAAAAAATGTAAATAAAAAATAGTCAAAAAATAAGAAAGGATTATCTATTAAAATTCTTCTCAAGTAGGGGCTAAGGTTTATTTGCAACTGTTGGACTATGAAAACATTGCCTTTCAATGTCAAATTTTCAATAACTTGGCCATATTTAGAACCACTGCCTTTTTTTGCAAGGGACTTATCACCACTCGGATGTTAAGAAAAAGATTCATGGATGGCAAGATTCAAAGGGAACAGAAGGGTCCAAGACTACTTCGGATCACAAGTAGAAAAACTCACAACTATTAAAAACTCCTACTACCAAATCATCTCCTTTAGACTCATCTTAGCCACATGTAGAGACCCCTCAGTCCTCAACAAAGGAAGGCCATCCTTTGATTGAAAATGTTAGAGACTCGGCCATAATTTTGGCTCTGTGAATGAGTGGACACAAGTGCATCCATGAATCAAATCCCTTGGATAGTGACAAAGAAACAACAAATATTACAAAACCTTCGTCAATGGAATGGTCTCAAGGAAATGTTGTCATTGTCTCATCTAAGCCTTCTCTTGAAAACCCTTCAAAATAGATTAACATCCGCAAAAAAAAATAAAAAAAAAATATAATATAATAATAAAATAGTAAATATAATTATTATAAATTGTGCCTAGAATATTGTGTTATTATGAGATAATACAAATCAACACAATCAGATAAAGGGAATGATCTAAGATTCCACACATGAATTTTATTAACGATAATTCCTTAGGATTTGTATTCACTAACTCAACTGTAAATATTTTATAGATTGTTGCATCCCTTACTTACCTCGAAAATCCCTTTTTAAGGGATCAAATGCCGTGGACATCCATGTTTAATTAACTCATCGAATTGAAACTCTACCTTTCTTTGATAGAAAGGTTAACAAGGAACCATTTACAAGTAGTGTTCTGACCTTTCAATAATATTAGTTTTCGGTCAAGTTCAGTTACGTTCAACTAGAGATTCTAGTGTGAAAAATTATTTGTTTTCCCAAATTAGGAAATTCACCCATTAAAAATATTATCAAATGTTATTTTGTGACACTAGTTATCAATTAGATATCTAGTTCTTTCCATTATAGTATTTTATAATTATTAATTTAAAAAACATACGAAGAGCCATAGATGAATATGAAAAGTGAGTTGGACATTTTGAAAAATGAAACTAGGAGTCACTTTTTATTACATTTGTGTATAATTCACTTTAATTAAATGCAATTTAATCTATGGAATTACTCAAATCTATTTTATCAGTGATTTTATCAGTGATAAGTAGAGTTAGTTGTTTTTCTTGATAATTTCATAATTTCTAGAATTACTTCTTCTTGATAACTTCATAATTTCTAGAATTACTTCTTACCTCCCTTACCTCCCTTTGCCCCCATTGTTTCCTTTTTATAATTTTAGATTTTTTTTCTATTGTTGCTGCTATTTACTTATTGCTTTTTTTATACATAGTTTGGCATGATCTCTAACTTTTTTGACATCGATTGACTAGCAAAGGGTGTGAGTCTATTCTCAAACAAAACCAATTCCTATAAATTGCAAAGATATGTCAGAAATGGATGGACTAAAGCATTGCATTTATTTGTTATAGTGCTATGTTTTATTTGATTTTTATGAGAGATACTATGATAAATGTACTTATAGCAAAGGGTGTGAGTCTATTCTCAAACAAAACCAATTCCTATAAATTGCAAAGATATGTCAGAAATGGATGGACTAAAGCATTGCATTTATTTGTTATAGTGCTATGTTTTATTTGATTTTTATGAGAGATACTATGATAAATGTACTTATATCTTGATGACATCAACTTATTAATGACTTGACTTATGTGATTATTTGATTATGATACTTAAAAGTTATAATATGGATGAGTATACTAGATGTTGATTGATCATTATTATTATTGTGTTGTTAGGATAACATGTTAAGTATTAATTAGATTAAATGAATGATTATAATGTTATTTCTCTGGACGAATTAATGATATTTGGAAATAATTGATTATAGTTATTACTAATAATTTACATAAATCATAAGATATGTTGACATGATATATTGCTACGAGATATTGGATTATGGATTGAGTCAATGGCATTAATTATTTTTAGGAATATGTTACTTTTTTTACTAATGTGATTATAGAAAATACTAATGAACTAAATTAGCGAATGTAGGCACATGGATTATACTTTCTAATTGACCCCACATGGCAGACAAGGTTGTACAAATGTTTATTGAATATTTTGGAGAGGTAAAGCATCATCTTCGTTCTCACCTATTAACATTCTTATTGTGGCCTGGATTGAAATGTTTAGGACAATTTTTCCTTGAGATTTTACATTATTTTGAGGGTAAAAGACATATTTGGTCACTCATGAGGACTATTGAGAAATGTGTAATAAGGTGAAAACCTCATTTCTGATCATACATTAATCCCTCAATAAGAGAAACATTGAGAGTTAACCATCATATCCATTTTGCACTATTTTTTCCATCAATAAAATCAAATACTTGAAGGGCATACAATCATGGCACTCTTAGAAGTACAAAATTTAATCTTTAAAGGCATGATAAATATACACTGAAAATTAATCGTAAATTAAAACTAAAAAGATATTAAGAAAATCATTAATTAAATAATTCATTATAAAATAATATTTAGATAAATACTATAGTTCTTTTAATTAAAAATTTAAATAAAATAATTATATTAAATAATGTAAAAACGTTTAACAAAATTATCATATCATATACTATAATCAATAAATGATGTTACATCTAAATAGTAGAAAATATGTGGATGTAAATCATTTAAACTAATTATTAATTAAAAGATATAATGTTTAAGGGAATTCCTAATCATATGGAAATTATAGGAATGATATTCTTAACTAAAATGTGAAATCATAGATTAAAAAAAAAGGAAATTTGAGTCAAAGTAATGAGAAAAAAATAGTTAACTAAACATATAACTACCCATGTAAGCAAAAACAAAATAAGAAACTTGAAAAAGATTTAAGATACATTAAGGAGAGGAAACAGGAAACAAAAAAGGGAATGAATAAAAATCTTTTTATATCAATTTTTAAATTTGATAATTACTTATGCACATGTGTATATGGATGACACATACAGTAATGAATAATAATAAATTTATTAATTAGCTAGTTGTAATATTGCATGTAAATTACAAGTGGCATAAGCCAAAATTATTATAAAAGAGGGAAAATGATGAAATAAAAGGATGATTATGTTAGTGGGTCACCAACATTCAACAGTTTGATGCTGAAAAATTCAGAGTTTGAATAAAGACTCTATTGTCTTCAAGTTGGGCATATAATTTTATGATGAATGATACACTAAAATTTAATGGTTAATTTAATTAATTATCATTTTTTTATAAAATTTCTTAAAGTTTATTATTTTTTATATAAATATTATGGATTCTTAATATTTCAATGTTGTATTTATCTAAAGATTGTTCTATATATTTTTTATACTGCTTATAATTTGTCAATATTATTCACCAAATATGCCAAACAAGTTATGTTCGCTACACTAAGTAGCTTCTAAGGAAGCTAAATTTTTTAACAAAAAGTGCATCCAAATTCTAAAATAAATTTCCAAATTTATTAAAAACAAAGATTTTTTTCCGCTTCTTCACCTTATTTTTGAAAATAAAAGGCAGCATCAAATGAGGCCTTTGCAAAATTTGGATATGAATTTTGATGACACTAACTTGGAACACTACTTTTTCCGAGATTAGTTTGGCTAGAGGTTTATCTAAAAGTGTAGCGAGATCTTTTGGAAGTTCAACACTATAGGCAACTAACTCTCCCCTTTAGAATTTGTATATATAGTTTCTAAAAGTGATTTAAAAATTCCTATTTAATATATTTTTAAATTTCCCCATGAAAGCTAGATATGATATGAGAATGTTGATTTCATAATTCCAAGTCAAATGCTATCTAAAAATAAAAATATGTTTTAGAGGTAAGGAAATTACGAAACAATGGAAGTTTGGATTATAAGTTTTTTCTACTAGCTAGATTTAGATAGCATTTTAAGTTTTGTGTGAATTGAGATTATTTGGATGAATTTTTTTATTTGGTAAAAAATTGTTCACATGAGAATTAGTGTAAATGACCTTGAAAGTTTCTTGATGTTGCCCTTGGCTTCCTACTACACACCCATGGCCTCCTCCTCAGGGCCAGTTCCTCCTCCTCTTCCTCTCTTTTCCATTTCCCCTCTTTCTCTTGGTCCCTCCTAGGCTTGGTGTTATTACTGGCTTTGGCTAGACAACCTTGATGGATGCACCAGCCCAGGATGTCTCCCTGGCTGAAGAAATCATGGCCTTCAACTCCCTAATTGCTGCTAAGCCCAAGTTCCAGAAATAAGGCCCTTCTCACTTTGTGAAAAAGGTGGAGGAGATTCTAAAGATTAATATTAGGGCCCCTCAAGCTCACTCTCATGACTTGCAGCTCATAGACCGTGGACTTATATGACAGTTCATAGGCCTTTGGATCTCTCTGTGCTTGGTTTGGTCTTGGATCGAGAACAACTAGAAGCCTCTCATCAAGGGAGAGGTCATCTCTTCATTCTATGGTAAAGGCTTCAACACTTTCTACTTTGAAAAAAGGCAGGATCATGACTTGATCTTCAAGAGGGGTCCCTATTTCATGGGAGCCCAGGGTCTCTATATGGATAAGTGGAGTCCTAGATTCAACCTCTAAAGTGATGTTACTTCCTCTGTCCCTATCTGGGTGAAGCTCCCCTATCTCCCTCTTCATTGTTGGAATGATGCAACCTTCCGTCTAATTGGGAATTCTCTGGGGAAGTATATGGACTATGTGAAGCTTAAAGATGGTCTCTTTGCTTGTGTAAGGATTTATGTGGAATTCGACCTGGAAAAAGGGCTCCCAACAATTGTCAATATCTGTATGGATAGATGGCCTCATGTTTAGGAAGTGGACTACGACCAACTTCCCTTCAAATGCAAACTCTGCCATGAATATGGGCATTTTTCCAAAAACTGCCCAAAGCACCAAGAAACATCGGTAAATCGGCAAGGAGACGCAAATGAGAAATGGAAACAAGTTAAAAGGAAAAAGGGAAACCCAAAGAAGCACAATGTTCCCTTTGAAAATGCTAAGGCTTCCCCCCAGAATGTGGTCCTGAGTAAAAGAAAGCCTAACCATCCCCTGGGGGCCTCTGGGCAGGAAGGTGGAGCTGGAGAGGGTGTCAATCAGTATGCAACCATGGCATCTACCCAGGATGATGACGAATCTGCTCTTCCCCAAGAGATACTAGTCTCAGTGGTATTGAGGCTGCTAAGCTCTCTTCGGCCCATAAAAATAAAAAAGAAATCCCCCAAAGCTAAGAAACATCTAGTAACTTAGAAGATATCATGGATGAAGACGAAGATTAAGAAGAGTTCTTATCTTCCATAGAACTGACGAGGCCAACAATAATAACAAACTCAACATACAAGAAATTAAAAGGCATAAATGTTATAGAGATGGACATAAAGGTAAGAAGATTAGATGAAAATCTAACAAAGAGATACAACTAGAACAAACAGGAAAATATAAAGAGTTGGGGTTTCAACACACCATTCCTCGACAGTTAGCAGACTTTGGAGCCAAAGGAGGAAAAAGGAAGCATAGTAGGCTCTGCAAAAGGTACGCCCTCCTCAAAGAGTAAATAATGAATATTATCTCTTGGAATTGTAGGGGACTAGTTTCAAGAAAAGGAATAATGGAAGTGAAATTACTAATCCGAAAGGAGAGACTAGTAGTCACCCTCCTCCTGGAGACGAAGTTAGGCGATACATAAATATCCTCCATTCACTCCAAAATTTGTGGGAAAAGTAGTATGATAGCGTAAAGATCGAGAGGTGCTTCTAGAGGCCTCTGCGCGATGTGGAATCCAACACAAATGCAACTAGTAAGTTTTATAAAATAACCCACTGGATAACAACTACCTTTAAAATTTTAGAGTTGCAGCAGAATTGTACTATAGTTAATGTATATATGCTTATTCACTTTAAGGAAAAATAAGAGTGTTGGAAGTCCTTGACAAAGTTTAAAAACTATGATTACAGATGAAATTGTATCCCAGGAGGGAACTTCAATACCTCTTTGGGCCAAAATGAGAAACAAGGAGGCTCCATTGTCCTCGATGCCTCACAAGAAAACATTGAGGATTTAATGCTCAATTTCAATCTTTTTGCTGTCAAACATTCTAAATTCATTTATACATGGAATAATAAGCGCTTTTTTCTAGGCCATATAACTACTAGGCTTGATCGTTTCCTTGCTTATGATCATCTCCTTGCTTTGAATTCGTGTCTGAAATATTTTTATTCTTCCTTGGTGCGGCTCAAACGATCGCCCTATTTGTCTCCTCCTCTTGCCCTTGCTTAATATTTGGCTTATCCCTTTTAGGGTCTCCCCCCTCTAGCTGGACTCTTTAGGGTTCTCTAATCTGGTCTCTCTTCCTTGGTCCAGTTGTGTGTAGATCGAGGAATCCAAAAGCAAATGGCTAAAAGGTGATATAAAGAAATGTCTCAAGGAGAATAAAAATGAAATGAAATATGAAATAAAGGATACAAAGCATCATCTAGCATCCATTTATGGGACAATTAAGACTGCCTGGATCACTTACATGGAATTTCAAAAAAAATATGAAACTTTCAAAGCTCTCCACCCCCTCCTTAGACGAGAAAAAGAATACTAGAGGTTAAAATCTATAAACACTTATCTTTTTGCAGGGGATAGGAACACAAAGTTTTTCCATAAACAAGAAAAGTTCATGGAAAAAAAAAAACAACATATCCCAAATCCAACATGGGGTGCAAACAATAACTGAATTTGAGGACATTAAGAAGATCGATGTAGAACATTTCCAAAATATTTACCATGACAACCTTTAGACTGATCAAGAAAGTGAGGAATTACTTTTGGAGAAAGTTGCCACCATGGTCACTATAAAAATGAATAACACCTTGATCACCCTTCCAATAGCTGAAGAGATTAGAAAGGTCATGTTCTCCTTCTAGCCTAACAAAGCCCTGGTCCTAGATGGTTTCTCTCCTAGCTTCTATCAACACTTTTGGGATTTGATAAGTAAAGGCATGTTGTATGATTGGATATGATTTCAAGAGATTCATAATGGGGGGAGGAATCAACACCTCCTTCTTAGCATTAATCCCAGAGTCTGACCCCTCCTCCTATTCCCAATTCCACCCCATCTCTCTCTACAATGTATCTTATAAGGTCATCTTGAAGCTTCTTTCCTCTAGACTCAAAAATTTCATCCCTCAATTGATCTCATTCAAAAAAGGGGGGTTTGTGTTGGATGGGAAAATATTTGATAACATAATACTACTTCAAGAAGCTATAGACTCAAGTTGGAAAAGAGGGGACCAAGGTATGGTAATCAAACTGGATATGGAAAGTGCCTTTGATAGGGTCAGGCATAACTTCCTGTTGAAAGGGCTTGATGAAACTTTTACCAAGTGGATAACTCTTTGTATCTCTTCTCCTTAGATATATCCTCTAGTTAATGGTTGTGTAGTAGGTTTTTTCAAAGCTTCTAGGGGCCTGAGGCAAGGCTGCCCTCTATCCCCATTTATCTACATAATAATGGTGGATTCACTAAGTAGAATAGTGGAACATGACTATGAAACCTGTAATTTACCAGGCATCATATTTAAAGACAGGGTCAGAAGTATCAACCACGAGGATTTTGTGGAAGACACTATTCTATTAGGTGGTGACTGTGTGGTGATTTTCAAATGCTTTAAAGTAAATTTCTCAGCACATCTGGAGAAGCCACAAGTGACAGCAAAAGTCATATCTACACTTGGAACATATCTCCTCTAAAAGAAAAAAATATTGAAGAAATTTTGGGATTCAGGACTGTTCGGGATTGGAAGGACTTCAATTACATGGGTGTTCCAATATTCCTAAGGCATGTGGTTCCCTATGCTTAGTAGTGAGTCCTTGACAAAATCAAAACCCAAATAGTGAACTAGGGAGGAATTTGGCTAAAAAATGTTGGAAGGAATATCTTAGTGAAATCAGTGCTACCAGCCATTCCTTTGTACCAATTCTCATCTCTTCAGGCATGAAAGTATCTCATCTCTTCAGGCATGAAAGTATGTTTTGCACTAGCTTGGCATATATATAAGGAAATTTCTATGGAAGGGAGGGGAGTGATATAAAAATAACTTCCACCTGGTAAACTGGAAGACTATCAAAGCACTTTAACAACATGGAGTACTTGGCATCTGGAACACTCTCTGACCAATATTACCATGGGGGGAAAGATTTTTTTTCTATTAAAAATGAATCTAGATAATTGGTGGGCATAGTTAATGAGATAAAAATACTTCCATCAACATAACAACTGGGAGGAACACATTGCAAAAACACAAGTTTCTCCTTTTTGGAAGCTCCTCTAGTCATCTTCGACTCCCATTTTAAGTAATCTCTACAAAATTACAGGAAAGGGCAGTTCAATCAACATTTGGTTGAACATGTTCCTAGGCCTCACTCCCTTGGGTTTGGATCCCTCTATCTCCCCTCTCAAGGAGATTTTTTCACAGGCAAGGGTCATCCACTTAGACAAAATATCCAATTGGGACTGACAAATCCTTTGGGAAGGTTGGAATCTTGATAATATTGCGACACATTTGATCTCTATTCGAGATATTCTAACTAATAAACTCATGGGATGCACCCCCCTTATGCAATCAATTGAGGATAGGTGGGGGTGAAAGAATTCCTCATACTCGGTTAAGGAAGGCTGCTACCATCTTCTTTGCAAGGCCAAAATTCCCCCAAATTCCTCAATATGGAGAAAAATATGGAAGACAAATCCAATTCCCAAAGTAAACTTCTTTTATTGGCTACTTTCCCATAAAGGAATTCTCACTACTGAGAATCTTCAGAAAAGGTGTTTTATTGGCCCCTCCCATTGTCCCCTTTGTGACAACTTGGAGGAAAACATCCCCCACCTCTTCCTTCGATGTATATTTTCCAAATCCATTTGGTCTATGGCCCTTGACCTGCTCTTCCTTAGAACTAGTTGGCCATGTAATCTCCTCCTCTTCTTTGCCTCTTGGTCCAAATTTCACGCGGGCTCCCTTCAAGCCAAAAGATCCTTTAGATCGCTCTCCCCAAGTATGTTTGTTGGCACATTTGGTTATCTTGAAATAAGGAGATATTTTATTCTTATTGGCCTCATGCCAGGACCACCACCCTCAAAGGTATTTCATCTTGTTTTGAATTCCACCAGCCAATAGTGGACCTTTAACTAGATCCTGAAGAATCGGCTTGGCATTCTCCTTGGGCTAGGCCTTCTTCCTCCATGTCTCTAAATAAAATATCCCCCCTATGCCATCCTTAGATCCTTTGTGTGACCTGTGATGATATTGGTGAATAGAAAAAAAAAATCTAATTCATGGATTCTCCAATTCAATGGTGCCTCAAAAAGAAATCCTCAGGTGGCAGGTGGGGGAGGGATTCTCATTAATCCCAAAGGAATAATTGTTGATCATTATGCTTGGGACTTGGGAGATAAGACCAACAACCAAGAGGAAGGATATGGATTATATGTTGGCCTGATTTTAGCTCATAAAAAAAGATTCATTCTTGGTCATAAAGCACATGAACTCGAGTTCTTTAGCCTAGAATAACAAGATCAATCATATTCTTGAAAGAGCCATTGGCATGCTTCCTCCCTTTGAGAAATTTCATTTTTTTCATATTATAGGAGGCATAAAGAAGGAAGCAGATACACAAGGCAACAAGGCTTTTCAAATGGTAGAAGGTCACAAAATGATCAATGAAATTGAATATTTTTACCCATCCCCTAATGTTTACGAATGAAAGTCTTGAATTCTATGTTAAAATTATGCTCCTCCTCCAAGGTACCCATCCTAAAGTCTCTAAGCA
Organism: Pinus taeda; assembly: GCA_000404065.3. Classification (NCBI taxonomy): domain Eukaryota; kingdom Viridiplantae; phylum Streptophyta; class Pinopsida; order Pinales; family Pinaceae; genus Pinus; species Pinus taeda. The sequence continues at coordinate 58,718 of APFE030268203.1, read as the reverse complement.
TGATGAAAAGGGATTATATAAATTAAATAGTCTCACTCTTCCTCCCATTGGGAGCACTCCCTCATCTTCTCATCATCCTTCCCCTTACCCCCCTTCTTGGCCTCCCCCTCACCCTCCCTCTCCCCCCCGGCTCGACATAACCCTCCCACTTAGCACCCCCATCCTCCCCCTCACCTTCCTTCCATGCATCCATCTCACCATCCCTCCCCCACCTGCTATATGTTCCCACCCACCCCCCTCTCATATGGAATCAATTGATTTTTACCCTCCCTCACCCCTTGACATGAGGTAGTATTTATGGGCATGCAAAACCACTTGGCGTGGTGGATGGGCTAAGTGTGGGAATGCCTTAGTACGTCCCTTGTATCTGGGTCCATTATCTAAAAAATCAAGCAAACTCCATGTGAAACCCCTCAGAAAGCGAGCTGAATTTACTCCTATTAGTTCAGATCGAATGGTTTACTTGCTTGAAGGCTCAAATGTGTGAGGTGAAGGTTGTTTCAAATAATAGGGTAATCATGAAAATTAATTTGGATCCTAGAGGCAAGCAGGACACCTCTTAGCATCACACAAGGCTCTTATTTGGCTTAGTCTAGAAAAAATGGAATAATTGTTCAAATATCTGCATGGTGAAGGTCTTTGACCCTTTTGAGTGGGTTGTAGGTGATAAGTTTGTTTAGCAAGATTCAACACACAGTGGATGGTATCGGTGGTTGGGGGAACCCCGAACCCCCAGTTTGGTGAGAGTCACTCACATGTAATTTTGGTAATTCTCATTTCATCAATTGTCTCACTGTGTCAATTGTTAAGCAGAGGGTAAGCTGTCTCACTGCGACAATTGTATCACCCTGTCAAGTTTCATGGATACCGTCTCCTGGGGACACTGCCGCCCATGTTTATGGAAGGGTGGCATGTCGAGTTGATCATAAATGGGAAAAATTCCCTTCAATGGCCTCTTACTCCCCTCCCCCTATGGAATTTTTGAAAGGGAACACACAAAATTGAAAGTTGGGATGGATGGATTGTGAAAGAATCTCCAATAATAGAGGATTGAGGAATGAGAAATGCAGGAGAGGAATGTAGAGAAGAGAAAGAAAATTTGACAACTTGAAGACGAAGTTGATGCAGTCAGAATCAAAATTGATGAACTTCAAATTCAACTTGTTATGGAGGACACCCAACCAGTAGAAGAAAGCATGGGAATTGATCTCAACCAGCCAGTTGACCCAAATGATTATTCTGTCGCAATGTTTGTTTGAATGTCTAGTTTTAAATGCATTTTGTTACTATCACAATATTGTAAAGTCTAAACTAGTAAATTAGCAGTCACTCAGTCGTCTTTTGTAATTTTGAAGGAAAATTGGGCTTCTTTTGACTGTCTTCCCTAGCAATTTATGAAGCCCATTAATGAAAATGTATTGAAAATGTAAATCACTTATTTTTAGCCGCGAATGGGTGCAGATTAATATATATACAATACTCTTTCATCTTAAAAAATAAATGAGTTCACATTCTTGCTTAGACTATTCTTCCAAATTAATGACAGTAAGTCCACTGTGTGTTGAAATTAACCCAACAATAAGATATCACTAATTAATGTATAATGATGTTTGATGTAATAATATTTCCTCATGCTACCTAGTGACCATTGGTTATAGATGTATAATTGATGCATGAGCATCCTTAGCCTCGGACAATCCTCATCAACCAAAGAAAAACAAGTTTTCATTGAGTTCATAATAATTGTTGTTACTCCCATGTATTTTGAGTTGATGATACACCCAATGGATGGTTGTTGCTACTCCTATAACTACAGTTTATCGAAGCGGAAACTACTTTTGAGTAGTTGACACTCCCTAGATTGCGTGAAAATACTCTTGTTGCATGGAGTTGTTGACAATCCAAAATCGATAGTTGTTTAATTTTGTTGCTATAGGAAAACCACTATTAGATGTGCTGAAAATGGGATGCAAATTACAAATTATGGTTTGTCTGCATATTGAGAGGAATCAAATAGATTTAGTTTAGGAAGGCGAAGGGCTCAACAACATGGGAAGTGATTTTTTTTCAAATGGAGTGCGAAGAGGTTAGCAACATGAGGATAAATTGAGGGAATAGAGAAGAAAAGGGACTTCTTTTTCTTTTAGGATTTTTCTTTTGCCTCTCAGGGCTTTTGGTTTTTGGCTACTCTCCAATTGGAGAGTCCTTCACTTGCTACACGATTTGGAGAGAGTGATACTAGATGGTGTACAAGTTAGCAAGGGTTTTTTGGTTGTTGTGCATGGTATTGTTGTGTAACAATATAGGAATTTCAAGTATTATGAGGACGTTGTTTTTCAACCTTATTTCTTGTCTGTAATAACAAATTATGAATGAATAAATGAATTGATTTCTATTTTAATTTCTTGTGGGAAGGTTGAAAATTTCTTTAGTTTTTTCTTTATGATTTATTCATCTAACTAGTTTGATACCGTAGTCATAAACCAATGGTGGTTTTTCACTATGCAACAATGATTTAAGTTTTGTAGTTTTCGTTGAGAACTATAGAAACCTGGGTTGTCAAGTGTTATCAGAGTGAGTTTATTTATGGGATTCTCACCTTGGATTTTCTTTGTATAACATGGTACTAGAGAAACTTGTTTGGTGGTTACACAACAGGAGTCATGAAGGTACAAGTTGGGACATAGAACCTAGGTTTAGGTATAAGGATGTTGGTGAGACATTTACTACTTGTAAGGATGCCACCGAGGAGAAGAGGATAAGGGCAAGGAGGTGTAGTAATTGACAGCTAGAAGAGTTAAGACAAAGAATAGAAGAGTTGGACCATAGAAGAAATGGATATGCATAGGTAGATTTAGAGCCCAAAGTAGGAATATATGAAGAATAGGATGTTGAGGAGAGAGACCCAACATCAATGTTGATTTCACATTTGACTAATAGAGGTAGTGTGAGAGTTGGAGTTTCCTGTTATGATGGAAATATGAGAGTTGATGTTCTCATCGATTGGATTGGAGAACTTGAGAGAATTAGAGAAATTTTGAGGTATAAAATGGGCGTCGTAAGGAATATTATAAAATAATAGTGGAAATAATAAAATAAGATTAGATTACATCCTCAAATTTTAGAGGGAAAAAAGAAAAAACTACTTTTCGACTCGTATTTTCATCTTGTTTCCCTATGGTTTTACTCAAATTACAAGTGATAGAACTCGTTGCAATTGGAATTTAATTACTCATCCAAGGAGTACCTGTGTTGCATATTTTCGATGAACCCTGCTACACGAAAAATGAGAAATACATGAAAAAGGTGATTGCAATCATGTTTTTCATGTATTTCTCATTTTTCGCGTGGCAGGGTTCATTGAAAGTATGTAAAATGGTAATACTTGGAAGAGGAATTAAATTCCACATCCAATGAGTGCTCCCACTCAGAAGTTGAGTAAAATCGTAGGGAGATAGGTCGAAAACATGAGTTGAAAAAGTAGTTTTTTTAATTTTTTAATTTCTTAATCTTTTTAATTTTTACTCCAAAAATGGTGAATCATTCCCCATGGTTGACATCATCATATTAAATCCTATTCATTCCTATAAATTTGATTTTGGTTGTACATTTTTTTTTTTGAGGCCCATTTTTGGCCTCAAAATTTCTTTAATGATACTTTGAGTATGAAAATGTTTTGGAATTAAATCGGGTGGAAATTTCCATGACAACTTTGAAGGGCCATGCTGTAGTGTGGTGGGATATGCTACACAAGGACGACGTAAATAATCATCTACAAAAGATCAAGACTTGGAAGAAGATATTCACGAAGATTTAGGAGAAATTTATGCGTGTTGATTACCAACAAAATTTGTATAGACAAGCCCATAATCTAAGACAAAAGGAGACCTCTCTTCATGGGTACACCAAAGAGTTTTTTAGATTATCACTTTGATTAAGTATAAAAGAAAAAAAATTCCAAAAAGTTGCAATGTGAATGTACTGAAATAATTGATTTAAGGAGAAATTACTATGCATTATTTCTGAACAGTTGATGAAGTCTATCACATTGCCTTGAAGGTAGAGGAAACGTTGAATATGAAACACAACAGAAAGGTAGAGGAGGAGGTTTGAGAGGTAGAGGTAAGGTAGGGACTGCTAGAGGAAAGTGAAAAGGAAGAATAATCCACTAGTGTTCAAGTTGGTAGAGGTGGAAATAATGCTAGAATAGGCAAATGAAGTCTTAAAAGAGGAAAGGGAAAGTACACAATCACTTGTTAACGATGTGGAGTTGAAGGACATAAGAAATTTGAGTGCCCAAAAGAAAAATGTTCAGAGAGAAGAAGTTAATCCAAAAAATAAGTTACGCAAGCTGATGAGGCTTCTATTTCTAGAGAAAATGTGACTGTGCTTCAACAAGAATATGGAGAAAATTTGATGTTTCAAAGAGTTCTACTCGAGCCTGAGAAGAAGATAGAAGAAGAACTAGAACAAAGAAGGAAAATTTTCAAAAGTAAATATAAGGTCCAAGGAAAGTGTTGTAACTTGTTCATAGATGGAGAAAGTACAAATAATTTAATTTCCACTAAATTCATGGAGAAGTTGAAACTCAAAATTTTAGTCCATTTGAATTTGTACAAGGTCTCATGGTTACAAAGTGGGCAACATGTGGTTGTGACTAAGTAGTGCTTATTAAATTTTCAAATCAATAGTCTTCAAGGGAAAGTATTACGTGACATGGTTAACATGGATGCATGCCACATACTTCTTGGAAGGTTGTGGTTTTTTGACAAGAAAATTCGCCATAATGGCCAAGATAATATATATGAGTTTAGGAAGCATGGACAATGATACATAATCACCCCAATGTTGGAAAGTACAACTATAACAACATGCAACAGTAGGTATAACAACAAGATCATGTTGTGTTCAGCCAAGAAGTTTATACAAGGAAAGAAAGGTGAAAATATTCTTAGCAATGATACCAAAGGTTGTGCAAGAGGAGGTGAAATTAGAAACCATCACAATAGAAATTAAATCCTTTTTATATGAATTTAAGGAAATTGTTGCTCATGAATTTCCAAAAGGACTACCTCCCATGAGAAACATTTCTCACCAAATTGACTTAATTACTGGATTGAGCTTGCCAAACAAGTCACCTTATCGGATGACTCCAATAGAGAATGAGGAAGTAAATAAGAAAGTACAAGAGCTACTTGATAGAGGAATTATAATATAATTTTGAGTCCATGTGTTGTACCATCTATATTAATGCCAAAGAAGACAAGTGATTCGAGAATGTGCTTAGATTCTTGATACATTAATAGGATAACCATGAATTATTTATTTCCCTTTCCAATGATCGTGGATATTATGGATTGTTTAAGTGGGGCTACATATTCCACAAAGATAGACCTGAAGAGTGGTTACCATCAAATTTGGAACAGGGAAGGTGATGAGTGGAAGATTGCTTTTAAGATGAAGGATGGATTGTTTGAATTGTTAGTTATGCCATTTGGGTAAACTAATTCCCCTAACATATTCATGAGGCTCATGAATGAGGTCTCGCAACCATTGTTGGGAAAATTTGTTGTATTATACCTGGATGATATTTTAATTTTCAGCAAAAACAAGGAGGAGCACTTGGAGCATGTAAGGAAAGTGTTGTAGTGGTTTAAGGAAGATAAATTGTTTATCAAGGACTGAAGAAATGTACATTCATGCAGGATGACTTAGTTTACTTTGGATTTTGATCTCTAAGGAAGGTTTAAAGATGAATTATTAAAAGGTGAAGGCCATCTTGGGTTCTCAAACACCTAAGTCAACTTTTGAGTAGAGGATCTTCTAAGGGTTGGCAAGCTTCTACCAGAAATGCATTAGAAATTTCAGCCAAATTTGTGCACCTCTAATTGAGTGCATGAAAAAGGGGAATTTTAAATGGAAAACAACAACATATAAAGCATTTGTAGATAATAAAAGGAAGGTAAAAAAGAAACTTGTTTTGATGCTTCCAAACTTTGATAAAGCATTCCAAGTTGATTGAGATGCAAGTGGTACAACAATTAGAGCAATTTTAAGTAAAGAAGGAAAACCAATAACATTCTTAGTGAGAAGTTGAACGATTCTAAGAAGAGGTATTTTGGATATGATAAATATTTTTATGCTATCGTGCATGCTTTGAAGAAGTGGAGACACTATTTGTTGTCCAAGGAATTTTTCTTATTTACTAATCACAAGGCATTAAAATATATCCATAGTCAAGGTATGTTGAAACAAAGGCATTATAAATGGGTTGAATTTTTGCAAATTTATACATTTGTTTGAAGCATAGGTCTAGAAAGTCAAACAAGGTTGCAAATGCTTTGAGTCGAAGAGTTTTTTACTCAACACTTTTGTCATTAGAAGTTTTTAGTTTGGAAAGCATGATGGAGTTGTATGTAAAAGATGTCGATTTTGGAGAAGCTTGGACAACTTTTAAAGCTCCTTGGAGTGTGGACAGAACCATGTTCTTGGATTACCATATCCAAGAAGATTTTTTATTTAAAAATAAGAAGTTGTGCATTCCTCAAGGGTTGATGAGGCTGAATATAATTAATGAGCTACCCAGTGGCAACCTAGGTGGATATTTTGGCATGGATAAAACCCCAACATTGGTAAAGGAGAGGTATTTTGGCCTAGCATCAACAAGGATGTCAGAATGTTTGTTGAGTGTTGTAGAGTTTTGCAACTAGCAAAGGGTAGAAGTCAAAATACAAGTTTGTATACTCCATTTCTGGTACCAGAAAGGCCTTGAGAAGATGTGAGCATGGGCTTTGTCATGGGGTTTCCAAGGACACAAAGGAAGCATGATTTAGTGATGGCTTTTTTACATAGGTTTTTGAAGATGTAACATTTCAGAGCATGCAAGATGACAAGTGATGCCACTGAAGTGGTTGTTTTATTCTTCAAATATGTAGTGAGACTTCATGGGCTACTAAGAATCATCACTTCAAGTAGAAAGAAAATATGTATGGGTCACTTTTGGAGGCTGCTATGGAGGAAAATCATATATAAGTTGTTAGACTATTCAACCTATCATTTGTAGACAAATAGATAGATTGAAGTAGTGGACACAGGCATTGGAAATTTGCTAAGAAGTTTAAGTGGTGAAAATCCCAACTAGTGGGATATGGTCTTGGCATGGGAAGAGTTTTCATACAATGATTCAATGAAAAAATCAACTCATAAGTATGTTTTGCACCAACTTGGCATATATATTAGGAAATTTCTTTTGGGAGGGAGGAAAGCAGGATAAGAAAAAATTCCACTTGGTAAACTGGAAGACTATCAGAGAACCTAATCAACATGGGGGACTTGGTACCTGTGACCCCCCTCTAACCAATATGGCCATCGGGTGAAAGCTTTTTTGGCTACTAAAAATGAAGCCAGATCATTGGTGGGTATAGGTAATGAGATAAAATTACTTCCATCAACATAAAAATAGGGAGGAACACATTGAAACAACACAAGGTTATCCTATCTACAAACTCCTCTAGTCCTATTTGGCTCTCATTTTCAGTAATGTTTGTAAAATTATGAGGAAGGGTAGTTTGATCAACATTTTGTTGGACTCGATCCTAGGATTCCATCCCTTGAGTTTGGATCCCTCTGCATCCTCTCATGGAAAATTTTTTGCAGGTTGGGATCATCCACTTGGACCAAATATCCAATTGGGGCCAACAGAGCCTTTGGGCAGGTTGGAATCTGGATAATATCCCAACGCATTTGATCTATATTCAAGATATTCTAACTAATAAACTCATGGTATGCACCCCCCTAGTGCAATCAATTGAGGATAGGTGGGGGTGGAATAAATCCTCATACTCGGTTAAGGAAGGCTACTCCCATCTTCTTTCCAATGCCCAAATTCCCCCAAAGTCCTCAATATGGAGAAAAATATGGAAGGCAAATGAAATTCCCAAAGTAATCTTCCTTTGTTGGCTGCTCTCCCATAAAAGAATTCTCACTACTGAGAATCTTCAGAAAAGGGGTTTTATTGGCCCCTCCTATTGTCCCCTTTGTGAAAACTCGGGCGAAAGCATCCCCCACCTCTTCCTCCAATGTCCGTTTTCCAAATCTTCCCTTGGCCTGCTCTTTCTCAGAACCAGTTGGCCATCTGATCTCCTCCTCTTCTTTTCCTCTTGGCCCAAATTTTATGTAGGCTCCCTTCAGGTTAAAAGATCCTTTAGATCGCTCTCCCGAAGTATATTTTCTAGAACATTTGGTTATCTTGAAATAAGGAAATATTTATTATTCTTGCCCTCATGCCAGGACCATTTCCCTCAAATATCTTTCATCTTGTTTCAAATTCCACTAGCCAACAATGGACCTTTCACTAGATCCTAAAGAATCAACTTGGCATTCTCCTTGGGCTTGGCTCTGTTCCTCCACGTCCCTAAAGAAAATATCCCCCCTATGCCCTCCTTAGATCCTCCATCTGACCCATGATGAGCTTGATGAATGCAAAAAAAAAAATCTAATTCATGGATTCTCTAATTTGATGGTGCCTCGAAAAGAAATCTTGGGATGGAAGGAGGGGGAGGGATTCTTGTTAATCCCAAAGGAATAATTGTTGATCGTTATGCTTGGGGCCTAGGACGGAAGACCAAAAACCAAGTGGAAGCCTATGGATTATATCTTGGCCTCATTTTGGCTCATCAAAAAGGAATTAAGGAAATGAAAATTATGGTGATTCATTCCTGGTCATAAAGCACATTAATTTTAGTTCTTCAGTCCATAATAACAAGCTCAATCAGATTCTCAAAAGAGCCCTTGGCGTGCTTTCTCCCTTTGATAAATTACAATTTTTCCATATTGTACGAGGCATAAATAAGGAAGTAGATACACAAACCAACAAGACTTTTCAAATGAAAGAATTTCATATAATTATCAATGAAATTGAAGGTTTTTTTACTCATCCATTAATGTTTACGAATGAAAGTCTCAAATTCTATGTTAAATTCTACTCCTCCTCCAAGGTACTCAATTTAAAGTCTCTAAGCATGATGAAAAGGGATTATATAAATTAAATAATCTCACCCTCCCTCCCATTGGGAAAACTTCCTCGTATTCTCATCTTCCTCTCCCTCACCCCCCTTCTTGGCCTCCCCATCACCCTCCCTATTCATCCCTGCCTCCACATCACTCTTCACCTCACCCCCCATGGCCTCCCCCTCACCTTCTTGCCATGCCTCGATCTCACCATCCCTCCCCACCTCCTATATGTGCCCACCCTCCCCCCTCCCATCTGGCATCAATTGATTTATACCCTCCCTCACCCCTTGACACGAGGTTGTAATTATGGTCATACGAAACCACTTTGCATGACATAGGGGTTAAGTGTGGGAATTCCTTAGTACGTCCCTCATATCTGGGTCCATTATCTGAAAAATCAAGAAAACTCCATGTGGAACCCATCAGAGAGAGCCACATTTACTCCTCCTAGTTTAGATCGGATGGTTCAATCACTTGAAGGCTCCAATCTATGAGGTGAAGGTTGTTTCAAATAATAGGGTAATCATGAAAATTCATTGGGATCTTGGAGGCAAGCAGGCCACCTCTCAGCATCACACAAGGCTCTTATTCATCTTAGTCTATAAAAAACTGAATAACTGTTCAAATCTCTACATGGTGAAGGTGTTTGGCCCTATTCAGTGGGTTTTAGGTGATAATTTTTTTAGCAAGGTTTAGGCGGTCAATGAATGGTCTTGGTGGTTGGGCGAAGCCCAAACCCCCAATCTGGTGAAATTCACTCACATGTAATTTTGGTAATTCTCATTTTTTCAATTGTCTCACTGCGTCAATTGTTAAGCAAAGGGTAAGGTGTTTCACTACGTTAATTCTCTGACACTCTGTTAAGTTTCATGGATACTGGCTCTTGGGACACCGTCACCTACACTTTAGGCAGGGTGGCAGGTCGAGCTGATCATAAATGGGAAAATTTCCCTCCACTTGCCTCTTACTCCCCTCCCACCTCTGGGATTTGTGAAAGGGAACACACTGAATTGAGAGTTGGGATGGACAAATTGCGAAAGCATCTCGAACATCAAAGGATTGAGGCATGAGAAATGTAGGAGCGGAATGTAGAGAAGAGAAAGAAAATTAGGCAACTCGAAGATGAAGTCGATGCACTCAAAATCAATATTGATGAGCTTCAAATTCAACTTGTTATGCAGGACACCCAACCAATAGAACAAAGCACAGGAAATGATCTTAACTAGCTAGTTGACCCAGATTATTTTTCTGTCTCAATGTTTGTTTGAAAGTCTAGTTTTAAATGCATTTTGTTACTATCACAATACTATAAAGTCTACACTAGTACATTAGTAGCCGCTCATTTGACTTTTGTAATTTTGAAGGAAAATTGGGCCTGCTTTGACAATCTTCCCAGGAAGTTTATGAATCCCATCAATGAAAATGTATTGAAAATGTAAATCTCTCATTTTTAGCCGCGAATGGGCGCATATTAATATATCTATACAATACTCTTTCATGTTAAAAAAAATTAAAAAATGAGTTCACATTCATGCTTAGACAATTCTTCCAAATTAATGATAGTAAGTCCACTGTGTGTTGAACTTAACCCAACAACAATATATCACTAATTAATGTATAATGATGTTCGATATAATAATATTTCCCCATGGTATCTAATGACCATTGGTTAACATAGATGTATAATTGATGTAGAGCATCCTTGGCCTTGGGTAATCCTAATCAACCAAAGAAAAATAAGTTTCGTTGAGTTCATAATAAGTGTTGTTACTCCCATGTAGTTTGAGTTTATGATAATTCTAGTTGATGATACACCCAGTGGATGGTTGTTTCTACTCCTATAGATACATTTTATTGAAGCAACAACTACTTTTGAGTTGTTGACACTCCCAGGATTGCGTGTAAATACTCTTGTTGCATGGAGTTGTTGAGAATCCAAAATCGGTAGTTGTTTAATTTTGCTGCTATAGGAAAACCACTACTAGATTTGTTGAAAATGGGATGAAGGTTACAAATTTTGGTTTGTCTGCATATTGAGAGGAAGAGAATAGGTTTAGTTTAGGAAGGCGAAGAGGTCGGTAACACGGGAAGTGAATTTTTTCAGATGGAATGCAAATAGATCAACAACATGAGGATAAGTTATGGGAATAGAGAAGAAAAGTTACTTCTTTTGCTTTTAGGCTTTTTCTTCTACCTCTTAGGGCCTTTGGTTTTTGGCTACACTCCATTTGGAGAGACCTTCACTTGCTACATGATTTTGGAGAGAGTGCGACTAGATGGTCTACAATTTAGCAAGGGTTTTTGGTTGTTGTGCATGGTATTGTTGTGTAACAACATAGGAATTTCAAGAATTATGAGGACGTTGTTGTTTTTCAACCTTATTTCTAATTTGTAATAACACATTTTGAATGAATGAATGCATTGAATTCTATTCTAAGTTCTTGTGGGAAGGCTGAAAATTTCTCTCTGTTTTTGCTTTGTGATTTAGTCATTGAAATAGTTTAATACCATAGTCATAAACCAATGGTGGTTGTGCACTATGTAATAGTGATTTAGGTTTTGTAGTTTTTCGTGAGAAACACATAAGAGCAATTTTATTTATGGGATTTTCATCTTGGATTTTCTTCATGTAACATGGTACCAGAGAACCTTGTTTGGTGGTTACACAACAAGAGTACTGAAGGTACAGGTTGGGACATAGAACCTAGGTTTAGGTCTATGGATGTTGGTGATATATTTACAACTTGTAAGGATGCCACCAAGGAGAAGAGGAGAAGAACGAGGAGGTGCAGGAAATCAAGATCTAGAAGAGTTAAGACAAAGAATAAAAGAGTTGGACCAAAGAAGAAATGGATATGTAAAGGTAGATTTAGAGCTCAAAGTAGGAATAGATGAAGAATAGGATGTTGAGAAGAGAGACCCAACAACAATGTTGATTTCATATTTGAGTAATAAAGGCAATGTGAGAGTTGAAGTTTCACGTTATTATTTAAATATGAGAGTTGATGTGCTCATCGATTGGATTGGAGAACTTGAGATAATTAGATAAATTTTGAGGTATAAAATGGGCCTCCTAAGGAATATTATAAAATAATAGTGGAAATAATAAAATAAGATTAGATTACATCATCAAATTCTAGAAGGAAAAAAGAAAAAATATTTTTTCGACATGTAATTTCATCTTATCTCCCTATGGTTTTACTCAAATTTCAAGTGAGAGAACTCATTGGATGTGGAATTTAATTCCTCATCCAAGGAGTACCCATGTTTCATACTTTTGATGAACCTTGCTACATGAAAAATGTGATTTCAATGATTTTTTTAATGTATTTCTCATTTTTCGCATGGAAGGTTTCATCGAAAGTATGCTACATGGGTAATCCTTAGATGAGGAATTAAATTCCACATCCAATGAGTGCTCCCACTCGGAATTTGAGTAAAATAGTAGGGAGATAGGTCAAAAACATGAATTGAAAAAGTAGTTTTTAAATTTTTAAAGTTGTTAATGCTTTTTATTCTTTAAAATGGTGAACCATCCCCCATGGTTGACATCATCATCTTGAACCCTATTGGTTCCTATAAATTTGATTTTGGTTGTACATTTTTGTTTTAAGGCCCATTTTTTACCTCAAAATTTCTTTAATAATACTTCGAGTATGAAAATGTTTAGGAACCAAATAGGGTGACATTTTCCATGAAAAGGTTGAAGGGTCATGCTGTAGTATGGTGGGATATGCTACAAAAGGAAAAATAAATAATCATCTAGAAAATATCAAGTCTTGGAAGAAGATATTCATGAAGATCAAGGAGACATTTATGTGTGTTGATTACCAACATAATTTGTATAGACAAGTCTTGAATCTAAGACAAAAGGAGACCTATGTTCATGGGTACACCAATTTTTTTTTTTAGATTATCACTTTGATTAGGTATAAAAGAATGAAAAATATAAAGAGTTGCAACGTATGTGAATGTATTGAATACTTGATTCAAGACGAAATTAGTACGCATTATTTCTAAATAGTTGATGAAGCCTATCACATTGTCTTGAAGGTAGAGGAAGGAAACAAAACATTAAGGTAGAGGAAGAGGTTTTAGAGGTAGAGGCAAGGTACGAACTGCTAAAGGAAAGTGAAAAGGAAGAAGAATCCACCATTGTTCAAGGTGGTAGAGGTGGAAATAATGCTAGAATAGGCAAAGGAAGTATCAGAAGAGGAAAGGGAAAGTATGTAATTACTTGTTATCAATGTGGTGTTGAAGGACATAAGAAATATGAGTACCCAAAAGGAAAATGTTTAGGGAGAAGAAGTTAACCCAAAACATAAGTTACACAAGCCGATGAGGCTTCTTTTGCTAGAGAAAATGTGATTGTGGTTCAACAAGAATATGGAGAAAATTCGATGTTTCAAAGAGTGCTCCTCAAGACAAAGAAGAAGAGAGTGGAAGAACTAGAACAAAGAAGGAAAATTTTCAAAAGTAAATGTAAGGTCCAAGGAAAGTGTTATAACTTGTTAATAGATGGAGGAAGTACAAAGAATTTAGTTTCCACCATGTTAGCATTCTGTAATTTGAAGGTTGAAGAAAAAACCACAGAGGAAACATCAAAACCACTTTTGAGTTTCAGATCTAGCCCTCCTAAACTCAGAGAGGGATCTCTTTGTGAGATTTAGCTTTGTTTACTAGGAATTTCAGGCTAGTTATTGGGCTCAGAGTTTGATTTTGAAAATGGTTTGGTTGGAAGATCAAGAGGAATCCTTAGGCAATGGAGTCAAATAAAGCTGGATGTTTCATCAAATGTTCAAAGTGTTAGGATATTTCGATACATAGGAAATAGTTAAGTATAACTTGGTCTAGTATAGAGTTAGGTAAAGTGTGTTTCTTTACTATGTACTTTTGTAAATTACAATCCGACAGTCACGATATGTAGTGATCTGACGGTTCATTCTCTCCTCGGTATTACCGACACTTGATCCATGGCTTAACATCCGGTTGGTCCATGATCTCTATTTAAAGAGCATGGAGGGTCATTTGTAGGTTAACTGTTCATGAGAGAAGCTTACGCAAATTTTCATTCTTTTATTAATAAATTGCCTGAAGTGGTCATGTTGGCTCAGGCCGTGGACTGTTTCCCTCTTTGAGGGTTTTAACCACGTCAAAAATACTGGTGTATTGATTTGTGATCTGTTTGTGAGCGGTGTCCTTTGGTGTTATGTCTGAGGAACTTACCCTGTAAATTCCTACATGGTAAGGTTTGTTCTTTTTGTATGTCCATTTTGGGTTTTGTATTTTTTTTTTTGTAGGGAAAAAGAGCTTTCTCAAGCAAGCATGCAACCCAAAGCTTTAGTGACCAAAAAAACAAAGCCTCCCCCCCCTTCTCTCTCTCTCTCTCTCTCTCTCTCTCTCAGTCTAGCTCACTTGCTTCAAAGCTAATTTATAAGAGAGAGGTCTTGAGTTCAAGTCTTATTTTTGTTGGAAAGGGGGCATTTTTTTCATTTCCGCACATTCCCGCACTTCATCGATGCCTTCATCAACTTTTCTTCAAAACGCCATAACTTCTTCATCTGGAAGCCGTTTTTAGAGCCGTTTTTTTTGAACCAGCCTAATTTTTCGAGATCTTTCCATTGGAACACTTAGTTTTAGCATATATAGCTTCAGTTTCTGTTAAAATGGAAAGCCCATGCCAATTTATTCTTTACAGCACCAACTACTTCCAATGGTGGTCCTACATTGTGGATTTACTTAGAAGTAAAGGTCTTTATAGAATAGCCTCAGACTAAGAAACCAAACCAAAAGATGAAGATAAGGCAGCTAAATGGGAAAATAGGCAAGATCAAGCACGTGGGTTGATAGGGATGTCTATTTCTCCAGATCTTACATTCCATATTGTAGAACTTGATACTCTTGATGAAGCAATGAAGCAGATTACTAAAGTTTTTGGAATAAAAAATGAACTTAGAGCCCATCAACTTGAAAATGAGTTGCTTACATTGGACCCCAAGAATTTTTCTTGCATTGAAGATTTTTTGTCCAAGTTCAAGACCCTTAGACTTCTCTTGGAAGGTGTTAAGGTTAAGAAAGAAGATAGTAACCTTATTTATTCCATCCTTACTAAGTTGGGACCCGCCTACTCTGTATTTGTTTCCACCTTCCATTCTACAAGGGAAGCTTTCATTTGTCAAGGAAAAGACTACAAGGCCCCTTCCTTTGACTCTTTTTGTGATTCTTTAATAAGAGAACAAGAAAAACTCTTACACCTTGTTCTTCTTAATCTTGGAAACTCTTCCAAGAAAGCGTTAGCCGCCCAGCAACAACCAAATTTAAAGAATCCTAAGAAGTCATATCCTAAAAAGAATGGTCCTAAACC